>JAVSIQ010000401.1:0-52539 GCA_038502775.1 Hippodamia convergens
TATAATAATTTATAAATTGATATCAACAATAAGTCTCGCTAATTTGAAAAATTAGCGAATACGACTGTCGATATTGATCAAAATGAAAATAATAGAAAAATTATCATCATATTTTCATGTCTTTGAAAATTTAAACATATAGATTGTTCCCACTAAAACATTATTATGAAAGACACATATGGCTGAAATTTGCATTCAGAAAGAAGCAACGACTCGAGTGGTCTTCTCAAATATCGAAACAGATTTTCAAAATTGTAATACTATTCGGGTCTTGATTCGAGGATTCACACGATTACTAATCTTTTGTTATTGTTTGGTCGGTACATTTGAGCTTTGAATGAGAAACACGTTTGTCAAATATAATGAATATATAGGGAGGGTTCGCCTGACTCAGGAAGAAACGAGGAAAATTCATAAAACATCCTGTATCTTAGTGATGAAGAGAGTAAGATCAAATGAATGTGTATCTTCAGAACCACCTCGGTGCACACTGTTAAGTGAGAAAGTAAGATATGAAAACAAAATATTGCGATTTTTCAATTTCTGAAACATGTGTAAACAACACTTTTTTTCCAGTTGTTGCAGAAAACTTAACTAGTTCTATAATGTTTCCCTTGTTGCAGCAACGATGGAAACTGTATGAAAAACTAATTTGGATTGTTACTGAATTGAGAGTTTTCATGAATATTAGAGGATATGGTTGAATTCCTTTCACTTTCAACAGTTCGAGAAGAAAATCAATTAAGAAGTAATTCAAACCAGAATAAAGTTTTTCATGATAGATGAAACCACGTTACAATTTCAATGGATTCGTAATGTTATAAAGAGAATATAAATTGCCCCCAAACTAGTTTGGCAATAAATTTCCATTCCCATTCTCATTTTAATCAGGATCAACAGACTTGTGCCGAAACAAATAGCTGTAAACTTAAAATGCTCTTCTTCCGTCATCTGGACTAACAATGTGGCTGTGCGATAAGGATCCGTAATTTTGAGTACTGATGTGAATATTTTAACTTCTCAACATCTACAAAATGTATTTATTCTTTATAGTTTGCGAAGTAGTTCTAGGAAGGGGAGTTAGAATCAATTTGTCATTAATTTTCAATTATAATGAAGAACCTCTGCCCTCTTCTTGCCCTTCGATATTTCATACAGATTTTCAACTAATATTCCTCTTACCAAGAACTTTGGTAACTTTGCTTAAGATATATGGTAACTGGTTCAGCAAATAAAAATTTTTTATTTGCTGTAATCATTTGAATCATGTAAGATTATAATATTTGATATTTCGCATAAACAACTTTTATTGTTCACTTCTCAGGGTAAATTGATATTCCTCCAATGAACAAAATACTTCAATGATGGCCGCCATGACCATGGATAATTTGTTTAAGGTAGGATTAAAAGTTCAACGAATCATTAAATTTTAAAGGACGTTTATGTGAAAACTGGCACATAGAGAATAACGGATCAAATTCAATACAATCATGAGCGAGAAATGCTGTTTTTCTGAAATGTAGGAACAGCCGTAATCCTGCGGACAATGAAAAAGTAGAATCATCGAGTAGGGGAATATACACTGAAATACATGCCTTTATACAAACGTGCTTTGTTCATCCATCAATAATTTTTTCCTATCTCTGATTCGAAGTCAGAAGAGGTAAATATTTATTATATAACTTTGATTAAAAATCAGCAAATATTGAATGATACCTCTTCATTCCTGTGAGGAGTTCAATTCTAAGTGATTGTAGCCTGTTCCACCTATTGGGACAGAACAAGTTTGTTACAATTCCGTTCTACTTTCCATCGAAATCTTCGAAAGATAGCTAAGGATATGCTTGATTTATTAGGTTTTAGTATGCTATCTCCCAAAAATTTCAGTGTTTACCCATTTTCCGACAACAGCACACGTTGATGAAATAATCCTTTCATATTTGATGGATTTCGGGGTCTTCCAATTGCCCATATGTTTCAACTTTAGCTACCAGAAAGGTTTTTCAGGCTTGTAGGACCAATTTCAAAAGTATTGATTTCATATTCAGATGAGCTGAACATGCTGATTGAACATAACAATAAAATAACTAATTGGATTAAATGTATACCACATAGGTAGGTATATAAAATGTTCGGATTGGATTTTCCTTTCTCAATCCAAATGGAGAAATTATATAATCGAGACTCTCATTTCCCACCTTCAACACATTTATATTTGCGCTCGATATCATACTAAAAAAGTTATTTTCATCTAATCCAATTCAATAATGTATTGGTAACTTTACTTTATTCGAGTAATTAATCGTGTGTAAACAACAGCGTGAGTTATAATAACTGACTAGGTACTATTACTCACTATGATAAGTCAGAATTCATAAAATGGTAACATTCCATTTTTTTTTGTGATGAAGCCACTTCAGATCGAAAGCTAGGTAGGTACTATCCCAGGCTGAACATGGAAGCCATTTGCGGCATTCACCGAACGAAGATTTTGCCACCGCTCCGATTCCGCTACCTAGCATTTTAAAATGATATTTCGCAATTTATACGAAAGGTTGTGGGACCAAGGTGTGGCTGTCGGAGTTTGGGACTTCCTTGCTCAGCGGTTTATGGCAATTGCCATGGAAAATGCTGCCTGAATGCCGAACCATTTGAAGATTCCTCAGAAAAATAAAATGTGACCGATGCAGGAATCCAAAACCCAACGGATGTCATAGAAGAATATTATACATGCATTATAGAAGACGTAGAGAAGAAGGAAATTGGCGTTCGAACAACTTTCCAAAAAAACAAAAGAAGTCGTGGATTAGGCCTATCAGGGATACCACTTTGAGAAAAACGCGCCCTGTGATCATCCTCAAGGTTGTGTGGAATAGAGTACCTCAATTATCCAGAATATCACATACGTCCAAATTGAAGGCAAGATTGTGACGAAAACCGTTGGTTATATCAAAAAACGACTCGAAACTTTCTTTTTGCTCTGATGTGTTTTCGTCGTAAGTTCGATAGGGACGAGACATTCACAAAAATTCACATTGGGACAGGATTTTAGCACTTCACAGCGTTGCCAAATGTTATGCTACCACTCCGCCTAGGGGACTTTTGGGACATCATTGAGACACCGAGACCTACCCGAAAAGTCTTCATTTGCTTTTGTATGAATTAGTCCGTAGTTTGGGGCAGTTTGGGCCTTTTTCGACCTAAATGCAGTGGACTAGTAGGCCCAATCAACATTGCGCACGTAAACTCACCACCAGTTCCCGCCATTAACCGGGGTGTAGATAACACTTCCGGTTCGAACACGTCGTCTGTGTTAGAAATTCAGCCACAGTTGTAGGCGAAACGTTAGGTGAAATTATTCCTTATGGTCAACGACCAATGAGCCCGGAAGTCTATTCAATATCTAAATTTATTATCTGAAAATGAAATTTTGTTTATATTCGAGTTGAAGAAGGAACGAAAATTATCGATAAGATATAGCTACGCTACACATTGAAGGAAATGAAGCATTCATTTGCTACTGTAATACTTCAAAGTTTTCCTGAGAATACGTTTGATCATTTAACAAAATCAATCTTTTCAGAAAGAATAATTACACTGATATCACTACACAATGACTTACACACTCGCTTACACATTTCTTTTCTTTGATGGTGCTGTGATTGACAATAATAATAATAATAAATAATAATAATTAATAATAATAATAATAATTTATTCATCCATAGTGACATATAAATTATGTATGGGACACCTCAACAAGTAACACAAACTACAGTTTGAGAGAAACAAAAATAAACTAAATTATAACAATAATCAATACATGGTATAATTTCCTAACTTAATATGCAGACAACAATCATATTATTCGTTCAAGGTATAGAAACATTGCGTGATAAGGAATTCATTTAATTCATTTCGAAATTTTCTTACATTTTCAATAATCCTGTACTTCTTAGGAAGAGATTTGAATTACTTAATTCCCATATATCTGGGAGACCTCTCATATCCCACTAGTGTGTGGCGTGGTATAATAAGTAGTTAGGAGTGTGATGTGGAATAATTATGATTATAATTCACACGCAGGAATTGAGGTCTTGTTAAAATTGAGTCCGGCACATTGATGTGATACAAAGACTCGTTTTTATGACATCTTGATGAAAGTCATAACATCAAGAAAAAAATCTCAGCTAGAATTCGAGAATATAATGCACACTTCTTGTAGATATTTCGGTGCAATTTTGTAGAGGAACTTGATAACTATGTATTATCATGTTCGGTTAGCCAGAGCTAAAATAATATGGAAATTATTGTGAATATTCTGACATATTTTTATAACTGAAATTGAATTTATGTAAATGTATTAATGTGAGAATGAACAACTGGCCAAAGCAACTTTAAATAAGATGAAGCAAGAGCAAAGCTCTCATCAAAGAAAAATGAATCAACATTATTTCAACTCTTTACGAAAATTATATGAAATATTTAACCAGAAATCAGCTTTTTCTTAAATGAAAATTTTTTGTCTGTTACTAGATGTATAATGCTCAACTCGAATCCAATCCAGTTGAATTGAAACTCTACCGAGTACCAATCATGAAAACAGAGATTTGAAAAAGACACGAATTCCATGGTTGAGAAGGCTTTCTCTCTTGATGATGGCATCAAGAATAACTCGTTAAAGCGGGAGGAAAATTATGAGGTTCAAGATTCACATCAAGGAACGGAGTCGACTTAATTTTCTTCCTAGTCATTTTTAACAGCCGTCGCAGACGTTATTGCTGGTCGTTAGGGCTTTATGGAATCGAAGACGATTATCCGCATTTTGAAATTCAACGGTACAAATTTCAGGACAGGCCACTCGTTCCTATCTCTTCATATGGCCGTGAGAATATGAATTTCACTACGGTTGGATAAGAACGATCGTGAATAATAAAATCGCGATTAAACAATTCCAGTGGGAGTCCAGTTGTCTGGCAACGTGTGACATGAGACGTTGCTCCAGTCGACTGTCGACTGACGATTTCAGACCACTCCAGATCTTCTCTCAACTGGACTGCCTACTAGCCTCGTATAATTGCCTAGCTGAGCAGAAAAAATATAATAGTTAGTTTGCTTCATAGGACAAGATTTCTACATCAGGAAGACTAAAAACTAGAAAAATTCAAATTTCAAAAATAATAACACCAGGGAGAAGCAATGAGCACAGTATCAGAATATGATGAGATATATGAGAGTGACCCCATACTATATGTATAGATAGCCTTTATTCTTCTTTACCATCAAAATCCAATTGAAATGCGATTAAACAAATAGGTCTGAACCACATAGCATCTCAAAAAAGTAACAATTACAAAGATAACAAAGATAACGCTTATATAAATTTAACAAACGGTTTGAGAGCAGTGTTACCTAGAGTCTATCCAACGAGAAGCGATAGCGCGCCAAAACAACAAGGCGTGGCCAAATTCATCAGGACCGGACCGCGCAACCGACGCCGACGCAAGCACCTGAGAATTTCAGATGAATCACTTGATTGTCGTAATATTCTGTATCTGAACACTGTTTTGTTTGTTTAATTTTTGATTTGTTAGTGGTTTGCTGTTGTGGGATTTTATCTGTTTGTATCGCAAATTAATGAATAAATGTGTAAATAAAATAAATAGATTATGAAGGAATTCATACTTCACCAAGAAAGATTGAAGGTATTCTTAAAGTTAGGAATCCAAAGAATAAAACTTCGTCGCATATACAGGCTGATCGACATTATAACAGTACGCAAATTTTTTCACAATACCGCTTTGTTGAATATTATGTTTTGCCGCTGTTTATGTATTTTTATCCTCGTTTTTATCCCATTTGTCGGAAGCTTTGATTCCTTGGAATTCTACTGAAAACTCTTCCTTCATTCCTCCTCAATTCCTTACTCGGCCTTCTGAAGATATTTAAGAGGAATTATGAAACTTTCTTGTTAATAATGATCATGTCACTACCTACTCCGCGCAACAATTAAAGGAACAGATATGTTTTCAAATTTTTTGGTCATTTTCAACAAACTGTGTCTCAGTGCCAGATGGTCGTATTGGAAATAAAAACACTTCCCTTGAAAGCTTGAAGACTCTAGTTTCTTAACTTATGGGGTCAGAAATTTTCGGATTAATGCTAGCCATTTGCGTGGCTAACTCGGGATAAATCGGAAAGAAATATTTTTTCACATTATTATTTTTGCTCTATGCGCATAGAAAAAAATTTTGAGCCAGACCGATGCAGAGGTCACTAGCCTGTTCATTCAGCTCCAATTTGCTTTTCACGACTCTCGAATATGACCATTTGTCCTCGAGATTTTCAATTTTGAATGCAAAAAGATCCTTTTTCACTCAACTACCGATATCTCCGGAACTGCAGTTCGCCTAGCAAGCGACAAGTGGTTTGTTTTTTGCAGAAAACTTCCTACAAAAACTGTTATGCTTAATTAAAAAATTCTTTTTCCTTCAGAACGTTAACGTGAATAAATAGCCAAAAAATACCATTTTGCCATTTTTTGGTTGATGGACCTTTCTTCGCCAATAATGGAGGAATAGCTTAGGTTATGAGGATATTGCCCTCTGAATCAGTAGATCGATCGGTTCAGCGTTTTTTTCAGACTGATTGATTGAAATTTTGAAAATATTAAGAGAACAAGAGTCTTGTTCTTCAACTTGTCCTTTTTTTCTTAATCAATCAATAATCCTATTTCTTCTTCATTCTTTACTCAAATTGTTTTTTTTTTTATACTCTAATATTTGAAAAAAAAATTCAAATATAATTTTAAGAATTTGGTCATTTGAAAAAAAAACGAGAGACCATTTTCCCCACCCTCCTCTGAAGCTATGGATACTTCTATACCTTTATTTTCTACAGAAAATCAATGAGTCTGATACGAGGTCTGATAGCTTAAGTTGCCCACGGTACTAGTTGAGCGAAATTCTGAGCGACAAACTTTTTTGTTTCCTGCAGAGCCACAACTCATTAGAAAACAGTTTTCTTGAAAACTTTTCGACTTATTCGGTAGAAAGCACCTATTTAAAAATATTAGTCTAGGGAACAAATCCTTGTTCCCTTAATTTTTTCAAAATTTCAATCAATCGATCCAAGAAAACCGCTGAACCGATCGATCTACCGATTCAGGAGAGGACTTAGAGGAACATTAGGCTGTGATTTTTTTTTATTTGTGCTTTTCCCACAATATGACGAAGATATCCATTAACCAAAAAAATTGAATTTTTTCTGCTCTTTTTTCAAGTTAACGTTACAGGCGAAACATTTTGTTTGAACAAGATGGACGGAGTTTTGTAGGAAATTTTCTGCAGAAAAAGAAACCGCGTGTCGGCTTGCTAGTCGCTCAGTAGTTCTGGAGATATTGGCAGGAATGAAAAGGGGTCTTCTTTCCTTCAAGTCATCTCGGAGAAAAATGGTCATATCCGAAAGTGGTTGAAAGCAAATTGAAGCTTAATAAACAGAATATTCGATCTTGCATCGGTTTAGCTCGAGAAGGTTTTACTATGCTCGTAGAGCAAAAATAAAAATTTGAAAAAAAGAAATTTTTTTCTTCCTGGTTTATCCAGAGATTACTGGGCTACCGCTATTTCGAAAACTGGTTAACAAAAAAATTACTAAAAAAGAGTTTTTGAACTCCAAAAGTAAGTTTTTCTATTTTTCCATACGAACATTTTTCTCTTAGATACAACCTGTTGAAAATCGCCAGAAATTTTTTAAATTTTGTTTGTTCAAATGATGCGCGAAGTGTATATTCTTGCTGACAGTAATTTTACTAGTTGATAAGCTTTTCATTGCCAAAATGTGTATTACTGTGGAGGTAAGAAAATTATTATATCCAGAATTTTGAATTCCAATCTCCAAATCATATCTATCGAAATAGTAGAGAAAAATATCTCAAGCCAAAGAATTTCTGGGTGTGGATCGACCACAATAGGAAATTCTCATGACTTCCTCCGGAAAATATGGAACTCGATAGAATATTCTACGTAACTGTCCCGTAAATCAGACCCATTTCCATTCGAATAAGTGCCTTTCTTGTAAAAATTGCTCCGATCGAACAGGGAAAACAACATCTGTGGGTTACTTATGTTATTGAAATTCGATTACATGTGGCAATTCAGGTGATGTATATCGGTGACCGATATATCCACCGGCTTGCAACAAACGCATCCGTTCGCACATTTCATGAAAAGAGGTTCGATTCTTCGGCATTTGCATTTCCCTTACCCATGTTGTCGTATATATTGGACGGACAGCGGCCCATTTTGTTGCAATTCAACCCAATTAATTTATTGCTTTTTTGCAGCTTCCAATCGATTCAGTCGTTTGTTGCGAGAATTACAGCATTAAAAAGTTTGAATGTAAAGAAAATTCATACAAGTAGTTATTAGATACAGTTCATATAATACATTCTTTTTTGCATCATGAGATTGAAAGGGCTCGAAAACATGTTATTCATGGTGCACATGAGACCTACCAAAATGTCAACTTCAGAAAAAATATAAATTTCCTTTTTGTACTTGGATTTCAGAATACCAAAGAATATACCAAAATATAACACAGACGAGTCCTGGTGTCAAAGATGTGGCATGACTTTCCAAAGATGAATAAAGCATGATTATCCAGACCAGACCGGTACATATATTTATGTTTATTTTCAGACATCTCCCCAAATATGCTGCATGTAGGTACTCTTGCGATCTCGATATAGTTTTTCGTGCAGTGACTTTATTCAATAATTTACCGAATGTAGTTTTTCCATTAATGCGGCTCCATCTAACCATCTCATGCTACATAAGTGCAGAAACCCGGAACTATTGGATGAAAGATGTCAATTTTCTCGAAAATTGTTTTATTTGTATTATTCTATATTGATATAACACGAAAATTTTTTTGAATAACCTGATCATAATGAAATTAAAATAAATAGAAGAACTTACTTGTTGGGCGTTTTTTTCTTAATTCAGAAATTTTTCATTGATCGTTTCAGAGATTGAAAATTGAAACAAAAAAAATTTCGGAAGTATCGATATTAGATATTACGGAAAATTCAGGTAAAAAAAATTTAGAATACAACACTTTTCTTATTTTAATCTGCTGAATGCTGCAGCATTCAAAGAGGTAGTCAGATTCTGATTTCTACTATTGAGCAACAACAAACTACGGTTTGGAGGCTATTTAATGAAGTAGTCTAATTCTCGAACGATTTGATCACAAGTGTCTGTAAGAAGATAACATTTCATTTTGAGCCAATAATTGAATTAATTTCTCCTGAAAGCCAAATAATAGAATTCAAATACACAATAAATATTATCTGATCATATTGCAATTCGCTTAAATGCAGGTCGAAAGGAAA
The DNA here is from genome assembly GCA_038502775.1 of Hippodamia convergens. Taxonomy (NCBI): domain Eukaryota; kingdom Metazoa; phylum Arthropoda; class Insecta; order Coleoptera; family Coccinellidae; genus Hippodamia; species Hippodamia convergens. The sequence continues at coordinate 9,395 of JAVSIQ010000401.1, forward strand.
TTGTCAATCGGGATGGAAGGGTCAAATATAAAATATCGATGTTTGAATCTACATAACCCATTCCATTATTATGATAGCATATCTGACGCATGTGTGATCTCTATTCGGTACATGCAAAAACATAATTAACTGAGTACATTCACATTCACGCAAGTATGGACAATACAGTTCCACTAGCGGTAATAGTATAAAAACAAGTTCCAGAATGAGCTCCTATTCCAACACGAATACGAAGTTCGAACACGAGCGACGAAGGAGCGAGTTTTCGATAGCATGAGTGTTGGAATTGCCTTCTGCAATTAGACGGTATTTTTTCTATTTCAGTCAATTTTTGTGGAATATTCTCGAAATTCAAATGAAAATTTCATTTAAGTGACTTTTGTTTTGTATCTTGGCAGTTGGTGTGTCATGCGAAATTTGACAGATCACGGAATTTGAATTGTTTTGATTCGATCGGAGGTCAGTACTGACAACCATAAAACGAAACATATAACTGAGAACAATGCTGAAATGAGTTTCATTACAGCACTACTTTTAGTACTGTAATGAACCCATTACGATACTGAAATAGAGAAAAGAATATAAGTTGATTCTCCAATTGTATCTTCGGAATTAGATGAATGAAAACTTCAAGCGTTACTCTACGGATATAATTTAGTGTTCAAATGAAATATTATTTCAAACTATTAACAATTCTTACCTACGAATAAAAAAACAACAACTGAAATCGATTCTTCAATTCATAATTCTCATTTGATCAATTCTAATTACGTTTTAACAATTTAATTTCGAAAACTTGCTTTTCTGACAAATGTCAAACTAATAATTATTTCCACTTGTCATATTCTGATCCTATTCTATCAGCAAAGTTGAAATTGAAGAATTACAGTTTCTTCACATCTTCCCCCCATTGGAAAGAAAATTTAATAGAAATACACTAAAATTTTTTTATTCTGCTACTCTGAACATTATATTTCTTGGTTCTCCACTTCTTGTTACTTTTTGCTTTGGAATCTGGATTACTGGAATAAGTTTATGATATGGAAAAGGTTTTCTGTGACCTGTATCTATTCTATATATAGAAATTGATGTTCTTTCCACAATTTTTATCTCGTCCATGTTTTTTCCGCTTAGTTTCTTTCCATTTTCTATGTAAAACCCAATCCCCTACATTGAACTCTGAATGTTCGCTGTTGTCATCGAATAATTATTTGTTGTAATTATCAGATGCTTCCGTTTTCTTCAGAGCTGTCAAAACTAGGGATCATTTTCTATCGGAATTATATTTTTCTCATTTTAGGTTTACCGAAATACAAAACTCATCACTGAAAAAAATTTTGAGGATATAACGAATATCATGCGATCAGGAAGTGCGAGCACTCCAGGGGTCATGAGCCAGCTAGGGCCGTAGCCAGAAGAAAAACCAGGGAAGGGAGAAAGAGAAATCCAAATTTTACTAATTTCACCAGCCACCAGCAAAAATTTTGAATTTCGAATGAAATAAACCTTTAGAATTGGTCCCTACTATAATATTTATTTTCTAACTTAGCTATCTGATGATGAATTTCCGGAAATGATTTGTTCTCTAGTGGTATCACTAGTGAAAATTCAGTGAATTATATCTAGAAAATTTTAATAATAATAATGATAATATTCATGGGCGCCCGCAGATTTTTTCTCAAGGGTGGGCAAAATAAAAACTTAACAAATTATGAAATGAAAGAGACACAATACATAAAAATATTGCTAATTCTGATAACAAAATACTGAATTGTAATATCTTAGTCCCACAGCAGTTAGTCATAAGCAGTTGTTGCACAATCCGGTTCGCTATATTTCGTTTCTCTATCCACATTTGTGTATGAGGCAAAATTTTTTTAGAGGAGTTAATTTCCTCTTGAAAAATTTTTTAATAATCATATTTTCCAAGGGTGAATATATCAAAAAATATAAACATAAGTCAAAGTGACTCTCAACAAAAAAAGGGAGTCGTTCGGGAGTGCCGATAGAATTGAAATCAAAGTAACATGTAAATTGTATCGTCAAAACTGTTTGATTATTATTTTCCAATTATTTTTGGTTTAGAACAATTTATGATCAAGGATCAAAGAAGTTATAATTGTCATAATTTCTTATAAATTTAAAATCATTCGGAAATAATAATCTAATAGCTCGACGCTCCACTACACAATTCACTTAGTTTTCATTTTCATCAGCAGTTCCGAAGAACACCACGTTTATGTTCTCTTACACTTCTCATTGATGAAACAATATAAGAGTTGAAACGTCATGCACATTGATGAGTTCATTTTATGGCCCCAATATTTCGAATTAGGAGAAAAAAATTATACTGTACTGACCTTCGTTATCTATTAGAAAATTTTTATTAAAAGCAAAAAGTAAAATATAACATACGAAAAGACAATTTCAAAAAAAGTCAGCTACTTGAATAATAATTATAGGATAACACAATTTGAGACAAAGACACTAAAACCGAAAAACTACTCCCTGAATACAGCCCACGCATTTCGAATTTAAATACTCTTTCTCTAGAATGGGGAATATAAATGAAAAGATTATATATTTTTCCCTTCTCAGAAAAAAATATCTTGATTGCAGAATGGACAATAATTAATGAAATATAAGAGTAACTGCACTTGCTCCTTGAAAAACTCCGCATCAAAAAGCGTTTTCGGAAACTTACCCGGGTTAGCCCGATCTCTAACCTTTGCGTTCGTTTAATTAACCGAACATCGAACCCGTGTTCGGAAAGTACGGGGCTGTTAACTCGATCACTGACTCGGGTTGATCCACCGTAACCCTACACAAGAGCAGGGTCGTTCGGTCACCGCATGCGCACTGCGGTTTAGTTTTGAATTTTAAAACGCGGGGAGTAAACTTTCCACTCTATTCTGAATAATTAATTGTACTATTCTTAATAATTATGGAAAGCGAAGAGAATTGGGCTCAATGTGGAATATGTGGTTTTATCTGCCAAGAATCAAATGTTTGACAACACATAATGTGGCAATAAATTCAAGCAAAGCTAGAGACAATCAAAATATAATTGTAAATAAAATCAAGTTAGACTTTTCACGCTTTTTTTGTGGATAAGTATCCTAGTTTAACAGTTCCAATCATCATCAGTCCTATCAACCCTGTTTCAACTAGGATTTTTGTAAATAAAATCATATTATCAGGGACAATCTGATATTTCTAGGTTATGTTATTGTAACGACTGACATTTCCAAACCTGACATGTTCGTAAACTCAGAACCGGGTCCGTGATCCATCACGTGACCTCAATGGATCGAGTTAGTAACCCTGGGTAGGTTTCCGAAAAAGCCTATAGATACCGCCTAATAAAAACAACCGTCCATAAAACGATTGAGAAGAATGCCGATACGCAATGGGTACTTCTATGAATTTATAACTTCTTATGGGCGCCGTTGAGCGATTTTTGGGGTAAACAAAAATCATGAAATTCAACTTTCCATGATTTTTGTTCATCCAAAAGATGCTCTACGCGCCTCAGGAAGTTATCAATTCATTAAATACATCTGCCGATTACATAGTAAGACCTTTGGAAACCGGAGATTTGTTGTGAATCTAACACTTTTTTCACGCTCCTAGGATTAGATAAATTAGATTGAGGGTGTCGTGCGAAAAACGAAAGGGCAGATCAAAATCTCAGGGGGGGGGGCCACGGCCCCCCTGGCCTCCCCCTGCGGGCCGCCCATGATAATATTATTATTCTTACACTCGCCAATTCAAATTTCGAATTTTTAACTCGTGTGCTGCAATTGTATTTCAGAAAACTATACCTATTTTGAATCTGAATAATACTTGCACCCGAAAAAGAATGAATCATCAAAACTACCAAAGTTCTATGCGGTTTCAGAACTAACTGCCTCATGAGAATAGTTTGCACATAATAATAACTAGTTCAAATATGTCGGTTGAATTCTGGCGATGGAAAGGATAATCGTGCGACATTCATACACATCGAAAGCTCGGGGTGCTGAATTTCTGAGTACAGTATATCATTTCATTAGTGCATGCCCAGACAATGCATTGTTTCGAAACTTCTCAATACGATATATAAGTTGGATATAGGAAACCGGAAACAGTTTGTTGTAAGTTGCAACCGAATAGTTTGCAAAGTGCTTTCTGCATTACTCGGCAGAGTTTTAATTCGAACTTTGGCGAACCGTGAACGGGAATTAGGTTCAATTAAGCTCGAACTTTCTGAAAATCATTGGCTCTGCCTGCCTGAGTGCTTTCCTCGATGAAACATTTCGTCCCAGAAATTACTTAGAAGTGAATCAGCAAAAATTTCATGAAACATTTCAGTTTCTTTTCAACCAAGATAGAACAGATTTTCATTCGATTCATATAAAATTTCACCTATCATCTGCTCTCAACACAAGTTGGAAATTATTCAATCGTCTTTGTTATTGCAATTTACTCAGACAATAATTGTTAAGGTCTATTGGTCGTTCGCACCGCTTCTGCTCAAGTGCCAAGTGTCACTTAAGAATGCTCAACCGTTCGCACCATACTCTATGACTCTATGGAATACTTAAAGGGTATTTCATTCTAGACATAGCAAAACTGTAGCTTTCTGTGGCTTGAGTAAACCCTTAACCTCAAGAATTCTTTTCTATTAATGTGCAAGTTATTTTCCATGCCGATTTGGAAGCACTGTTGCAAGGTGGTCTGTGTCTTGCCACAATTCAACAATATTTCAAAATAGTAGAATAAGGGTTGAATTTGAAGATAATAAGATCTCGAATTCTTTGTTGTTTGTTAATCTCAATATAAATATATTTACAAATAATAATATTTTTTTTTAGCCGATAGTGGATATCCTGTTAAAAATTATGCTGACAAAATAAAGTTATACCCTTACCTAACCTTATTTTGTTCTCGTAATTTGATCCAATTTCGAGAAATTTCTCCGCAATCTTGAAAACTTTTTTCGATTCATTCTCTCTCGACAACTTTGTCACATTCGCCAAAAATTTCAAATTTAAGAAATTTCTCCTCAATCTTGAAAACTTTTTTCGATTCATTCGATGTAATTGTAGACATTTCATTGAATTTTCGACATGTTCTCGTCGACAACTTTGTCACATTCGCCAAAAATTTCAAATAAATTCATTAAAGCTTCATATGTATATCTTTCTTGAGCCATTATTTATAGAAACACCTCGAAACAAAACACCTGTTGGGCACTAATTGTTTATTTTGACATTTATAGATTGAACTGATTCATTGATATATCAATACAAAAAAATTAACGCTTATTCAATCAATCTGAAATCTTATAAACGTATATAACTCGGAATCCAGTTGAGAAAGGTATAGGACGTGAATATGAAAATTGTAGAGTGTGTGATACTGATTCCAAAAATTGAAAAAATATACTTTTTCATGATTCTGTAACTTGGCTAATGATAATTTTTTTGGTCCAACCTGTATAACTGACAAATATAATTCAAAGCAGTGACATAGATCAGATCAATATCTAAATCCAAAATTTCTGACTTAAATTTCAAATATTGAACGAACCAGAGTCATTTTCGTAACACGCCAATTTGATCTAAAATTTCGAAAAATAATTAGTAACTCTAAACATCGAAAAGATAGGTATGAAATTATATTTTACATTAAAATACCGGATGTTTCATGAAATAATCAAAGTTGTTGCCGAATTTTGGTACATCTAGCAACACTAGAAATGTGAAATTATTTTCAAAGTGTATCTTACATGGCCAAATATCGACCAACAAAATTTGAAATCTTTATCATCAATTTTTTCCATCTTAATCTAATGGGCCACTCACCTTGGGACAGACACCGATAAAACTTACATATTCAATAGATGAGAAGATGATATAGAATCGATTTCCACCTCATAATATTTCTGATTATATCCCTACTCTCAAATGTACCCGAAAATATTGTAGAGAGAGCGGAATAAGGATAGTTTAAGCTTAAAGATTTCTATAATTATTTCTTCAGAGTATACCTATTAATTTGAAAACATATTCAGTTGATAGGATAATTCACTATTGAACTTTTGATAAAAGGGTTAAAAAGCAGGTGGATTTTCTGTTATGTAGAGCACAGACCAGTTTTTGTATAATAGAAAAAACAATACAACGTACCATGTGCTTGGGCTTTCATTACTGTCGAAGCTAGGAATAGCTACTACCTCGAGATTTCGTCTGTGAGATAAAACCTGCACTAATCATGTTGGTAACTTTATCATGTATCTATTTTTTGGAGGTGCCGAATTTTTGTGTGACTTGGGACGATTCTGAAATTTAACTTGCGCGATGCCAAATATTCAATTCACAAAGAAAGTTGAAAAGAATGGTGCACTACCATTTCTAGACGTCTTGGTAACTAGAAAGCCTAATGGGAAACTAAGACACAGGGATTATAGAAAACCAACCCACACTGACAGATATCTACATAAGGAGTCTAATCTTCACCCCAAACTGAAACGAGGAGTTATCAAAACACTCGTAGAAAGAGCCCGACGATTATGCGAGCCGGAATTTCTGGAGGATGAACTTGAACATTTACAGAATGCATTCATCGCCAATGGTTTTAATACCAAGGAAATTAAGAGGGCAATTAGAACAAAAAATTTCCACCCGTGATGATAACACATCACAAATCACACCTAACGGAAGAGCCATCTTACCATACATCCCCAAGGTCACAGATAGAATTGGTAAAATACTGAAAAGGCACAACATCGAGACCGTTTTTAAGCCGACGCAAAAAATTCGGCAAATGATCAAGACATCCAAGGACAAAGTCGACCCACTTTCACAAGCTGGTATTTACAGGATACCTTGTGACTGCGACAAAGTATATATTGGCAAAACAAAGCGAAGTATTAATACCAGCATTAAGGAGCACGAACGACTGAATCGAACAGGAAAATCCGCAGTAGCAGACCATGTGCTAATAAGTGGACTCAACATAGATTTCTCAAAACGGAGATTATTTCCAATATCAGAAGTTACTATCCCGAGCTGAACATGGAAGCCATTGGAATTTATAAACACAAAAATAATATAAACAGAGAAGAAGAGACCCCATTCTTGCATAGAGCCTGGTTACCGACCGTAAAAAAAACGAAGATCAAACCGATGCGAAGCAGGAGCGATGGGCCAATCAGCATCGCGCACGTAGACGCGCCACTTTTTCCCACCATAAAACGGCGAGCAGATGACGCTTCCGGTTCGAACACGTCAGTGTCAGAAATTCAGCGTTCGAGGTACAACCTTAGACCAAGAATCCTCTGAAGATACCTACCGAAGTTGTAGGCGAAACGTTAGGTGAAATTATTCCTAATGGACCACGGCCAACAAGCCCGGAAGATTCGTTTCATACAAGTATATTCGGTCGTGAAAGCCTTAAACTATTCATTGAACGGTATATAGTTCGAACAGAGTGTACTTCTTCATTATATAATTGAAATTTGATAGCAAAATTCAATGAAAACCCTCTATTACAGCCTAAGTAAAATTATTGAACTCATTTGCAATATAATTTGAAACAAATGAAATAACATTGATTATTGGGTGATTTTTTGTGGAAATAATAATAATAGCTCGAATAATAGCTCTTTATGTAGTAATTATACTATTTACAACATACGAATAATATTCAATTCAGAAAAAAGAACTACTTAAAGTAGATTATAACGTGAATAACAACTTCTTGATCAAGATATTTCAACAAATAGTATTCAAAAATGTAGAAATTAATAACGCTGTACTAACTGGAAAAAGCCTTTTTTTTGATTTTGTATATCTACTTCTTCTTCTGGAAACACAGTCACCTGTCACTTGGTAGTATGACTGCACAGAACAGTATACCTGTAGCGCACTTGAGAGAATTAGATTCAAAACCTTGGAATTTCTGCCTCTAGAGAAAAGCATCAACCAATGCCCCTCTCTAAATTGGAGTTTCAGCTTTCGATTCGGCTGATTCTCTAGAGCTATCTCATCGATCCAACAGGACAAAAAAATTGTCGATAAAGCATTCATGCAGAGACTTCCCGATCTCTGGCTTATAGAAAACCGGGGTACACCAGCTTGATGAGATGTGTCGGGTTTAATAAACCCCAAATTGATAATTTTTTTCAACATAGAAATAATTTCGTTATGAGCAGACCATTCTTATAAGAAAATTAGTCATTCTTCTATTTATAGAAATACATAATTTCGTATGGCCCTGTTCAAAATCGGGGTTGTTCTGATTTTGTAAAATACTGTTTAGGACTGTATCCAGATAATTGAGTTAGAGATGGTAATTGTAAAAAACATTTATTGACATCTTTCACAATTATAAAATGAATAAGTCACCCGCATGAAGTTAATACAGTAAAAAATACAATATTAACGTCATTTAAACTCAGAGTGATTAATTCAACTAAAAACAGAGGTAATCTAGAGATGTTCGAAATGAAAGGTCAGATGAAGTCAGACTTAGACTTTGAAAGAGTTCATTAATTCAAAATCAAACACAGAGTTTACAGTGGTGATGCAAATGAAATTTATTGCGAGAGCCTCTTTATTTCATCAGTAAAAACAAGAGGTTGAATAATGAATTGTTAGAGTAGACTGAGTTGTAATAAAAGTGAGATCAGGCTTAGAGGAGATACGTGTTTCGAGAGCTTGGTAGTCTAAGTCTGGTCTTCATTGAGGTCATTACAATGTGAGAATATCATGATTGAGAAATCAATAAGTATGATCTATAAAGTGGTTCTGTAAAGAGAAGGCTAATTAATCAATTGAGACAACATTTACAGTGACAAACTACTTTTAGTGAGCAGGGTTAGTGTTCATCAGAAAAATAAAAGCTACAATTGATAATTATGAGAATTATGATATAAGAGTACGTTGGATGAGTGCAAGAATCACTAACTCTATTGATTCGTTTGAAGCTGAAGGCTTGCGATTTTACTTGCTAAATGCTTCCGATGAATGAACTTGAGAATTTCTTAGTTATAATGAGAAGATCATACCAGTTCAACTGTTTGATTAATATGTGAGGAGACCGCTCAAGGTGAAACAGGGACTGAGACTATCAATCAGGTTCAATACTTGAGTTACTTGATCGTTCAAATATTTCAGAAAAGTTCACTTGATTTTATTGAGAGAGAAGACTGATTCCATGATTAACCTTCGAGTTTGCGGATTTTCATTCATCTGAAACTCGAGAAAAATAATTAGCAAGTGTTATGAGAAGTGAATAATTGAGAAATGAGATGAATACATTGAGATAATGAGGTGCACATGAGGATATAATAAATCAGGATTCATTACCACAAATAATTTTCATTTTCTGAAGCAATCAATCACTTCCGATGTGAGAAGTCTAGAGAAATCTGAAAAAATCTATGAGAACTGAAGAAATATATCAAAATATACAGGGTGTCCCACCGGGAGTGCCCATTAGTCGTTTATAGAGAAATAATTATTCGATCCATTTCAAATTTTGTGTGGATTTGTAAGCTAAATAGACCTTCATTTATGATATATTTTCGAATATCAATGACTTCCGCTTTCACCGGAAATGGTATCAACTTTCTTATTTTAAATGGAACACCCTGTATATTATAAGTTTTTTGGATAGTTCTTCGAATTCCACATTCATTTTATTTATCATTCCATATAGCCATCTGAAGTCGTTTTCGAGTTATTCACTGTTTTGTGAAAAAAAATACAAATTGAGCCTTGTAGAACACTGAAAATTCAATGAAAGCGCAACGCACAATCTCAGATCTGTTTTTTGAAATGGGCTACTGAAAAGATATTCGACGTCACTCTGTAGAGAAAATAACATTTTGATATACTGGGAGGTAAAATGAGATTGTCAAAGTTGGAATTCAAAAAAAGCCAAAAACTAGATTTTTTCAAATGGAAACCGTAGTTTTTTCACTCACATATGAACTTGTGATGTAAAAACAAGTGGAGTCTATTTTGGGTTCCCTATATCTATATATACCATTTTCGAGATATTCAGAAATAACTGTTAGCAACGAGCATATTATAATATGTGAGGTATCGATTATGATCTATGTTCACCCTTTCATAAAAATCTTTGACTTATTCAGAATAATTTTCCATGCTTCTGTTGTTGATATTCCTCAAAACTTATCTCATTGTTCAAAGAAAACGACCACTAGTTTTTTACTGCTCATAATGAAAATAACGAGATATTTTCCGGAAAATATGACATACATATCGAAAGCTTAAATTGTAATGCAAAACTTATAAAGCAAGTCATGAAACTTCCTGAACTTTTATTCAGATATATCAGAATAGAAAATTGAGTCATAACACATTTTGAAAATTTTCGTCCACCTACTTCCAAATATTTTTCCCACCTTCCCAATATTTCTTGGTTGGTGGATTTCCTTATTCATTCTGTAACAGAATTCTGCCAATACATTGCACGATTAATTCTTCAATAGGAACAAACCTGGATTATTTTGAATAAAGTCATACAGAATCTTATGAAAGGGTGAACGTAGGTCATAATTGATACCTCACATATAATATGCTCGTTGCTAACAGCTATTTCTGAATCTCTCGAAAATGGTACATTTTAGATATAGGGAACCCTTAAAAGACTCTACTTATTTTTTCCTCACAAATTGAATGGGAGTGAAAAAAATACAGTTTGTATTTGGAAAAATCGAATTTCTGCCTTTTTTGGAATTCAAACTTTGACACACTATCAGTTTTTCCTGAATAACTCGAAAATGGTACATTTTGGATATAGGGAACCCTGAATAAACTCCACCTATTTTCACCTCACAAATTGATATGTGGTTAAAAAAAATATGGTTTCCATTTGAAAAAATAGAGTTTTTGGCTTTTTTTGAATTCCAACTTTGTCACTCTCATTTCACCACCCAGTATATCAAAACGTTATTTTCTCTACAGAGTTAGGGTGAATATCTTGTCAGTAAACCATTTCAAACAACGGATCTGAGATTGCGCGTTGCGCTTTCATTGAATTCTCAGTGTTCTACAAGCCTCATTTGTAATTTTTTTCGAAAAACAGTGAATAACTCGAAAACGGCTCTAGATGGCTATAGGGAGTGATACATAAAATTAATGTGGCATTCGAAGATCTATCCGAAAAAGTCATAATATACAGCGTGTTCCATTTGAAATAAGAAAGTTGATACCACTTCCGGTGGAAGCGGAAGTCATTCATATTGAAAAATATATCATAAATGAAGGTCTTCTTGGCTTATATCTTCACACAAAATTTGGAAATGATCTAATCATTATTTCCCCATAAACTTCTAATGGGCACTCCCGGTGGGACACCCTGTATATCTTAGAGGAGTCAAATACATTAGTTAAATGCAATAGAGATGTTATGAGAATAATGTGTGAGAGGTTTACCAATATTTTTATAGATATTCATGATCTGAAACGTGGACACATTTTCAAACTTTATAAAAAGCAGGAAAAATAACATGAAATATGCAATAATGAGGGATTTTGAGAAGTACTCACCTATTCAACTGATTGCTTCAAAAAACGAACGAGATGATCAATTAATTTGTGAGGTGGCTTTCAGAAAATTCTAATTTTACAAGAGGAGCACGGGAGAAGGTCGTCTTTCAGACAGAGCTGAATACTGAAAGAGGTAGATTAATTGATACAATTAATGAGCATGTCGTCAATCGGCTGTTCATTCGAGTTGCGGGAGTGGTCTAGACGTAATCATATGCGTAGCTGAGGATGAGGTCTGAGGGGGCAATGCTCAAATTTCAACAGGCCCATACTACCAACACTTTTTTGAGGTGCCAAAATTCAAGGCTTTCCCAAATTGTTGTTTATTCATATGGTTCGTCGGAATATGTTTTAGATGTCGTATCCAGGGCTTTAAAAATGTTGAAATAATTGTATTTTATCTTTTTTGAACAAAAATAAAGAATTATGAAAGCTTTACATGAGTTTTTCTTTGAGATAACCATATTCCCCGCCGTCCCCTACCAACATATAGTCCAATATGTTGAATCTTTCTTGAACACACACACATGATATCTTGAAATATCCTATGGGAAAGTTGTAGCGAGAGAAAACAAGGAATTGAAGAAAAAACATGCCGACATTTGAGAGAAAAATTCGAAACTGAAAGCTATATTATATACACTTACCGGCTTAAAATTTGATCCATTCAAAATAATGTGTTTGGTTTCAAATGTAGCGAAGGCAAGACTAATTGCAAAGGAGTCCGCATAAACGCAGTCAACAATGAGGACTTCTCGCGATAGTTTTTGTTTATGTGTGTGAACATTCATACATTATTCGATTCGATTGATGGTTCTCTAGTGAACACGAGTTAAAAACGCCTTTGAATTTTGATTTTTCTCGCTTATTTCTGTACTTACAGATTGAAATTTCGCTATTTGTTTTGGATAATTCCACGCTTCTGATAATAAAAACAGCTTATTTCTATTGTATAATTCCTCATCGCATTTTGTTTGTGTTTTCAACACCGCATATTAAGAACCGAAAGTTGGGGCAGAGTTCCCGCAGCCAAGGGTCCCTGAGAAGAAAGAGCTGGGAGCTATAGCAGAGCCCTCCAAGTCATCAGCCTTAGAAGATTTGGTGAGTCATCATTGTTGACCACCTTTTTCCTCATGAACTTGTTTTTCACATTATTATTTTTATTATCATGAACAGGGGTCGTCGTGGCTTCGCTCAGCCTTCCGGGAACTTCGACCGCAAGGATCTTTTGTTCTTTACCCAACTCGTTCATTTAAATCCCAAGGAGGCCATCAATGGTGTTGATGAACCCAACGACATCCTTAGGAGCCTTGGCGGTTATTTCATGTGGATCCAGAACCGACTTCCCCATGTGAATGGTCCTCAGTTCCGCCAGCTCTGGACACTTGCATACCATGTGTTCAGCCGTTTCTTTCTCTGATCCACATAGCCTGCAGGTTTCATCTGCTGACTTTTCCATGCGATACAAATGATATTTATATCGACAGTGTCCCGTCAGCAGACCCACCATTACTCGAAGCTCAGCTCGTGGCAGCTTTATGAGCTTCCTGGTGTAGGTCGACGAGAATTACACAAACCTCTTGGCTAGCGCAAGTCTAGGAGTATTTCTCCAAAGCGTTATTTTATTTGCCGCTTCCCATTGTTGGACCGCTTTCTGGTATTGGTCTATTCCAAGCCCACAGAAAGGTTCAGGTCCAACAGGCTTCAGCCTTGAAGCCTTCTTCGCCAGTTCGTCAACTGTTTCATTTCCCTCAATACCACAATGTCCTGGTATCCATAGTATAGTCACTTTGTTGCCTCTGGCCAGTTGCTTTATGGTATTACGGCATTCATATGTCAGCCGAGATTTCTGGCTGTAAGATTCCAGTGATCTCAAAGTGGCGTTGTTTCACATTGCAATAATCTCGCCTTTCGCTCCCGCAAAATACAGTCTACTTTTCTCTACAATTTTACTGAGCTACCGGAAATAACATAATGATTTATTTAAAAATGTTATAACTTTCAAATGGAGAGGCTGATTTATTTGAATTTTTCAGCAACTTTCAGATAAAATACTGTAGTTTTAAAATTATTAATCGGACATCTAAAAGTAGTTCATTACTCGCCGCTTATACAGAGGGAGAGAAAACAATTTTTTCGTCTACTTTCGACACACCTGTAGGTTTATTCTGCTAGTAGATCTGCACACAATTAACTTTATCAAGAAGACTGATTTGTTTCCAATATTTTGTTTTTTCATTTACGTCAATATCTTAATTTGTTTGTGAAATGTGACGGATTAAAGAAATGCTACAATTTAGAAATGGCCATAATTTGAATGACGGTAGAGAATAAACTACAAAACAAGTAGAGTGCTGTGACCAACTCGCAATTTGACAACTGTCAAATATTCGTTACTTGACAATTGCAGGTCAATTCTCAGTGTTTAATTTAACATCATGGTTTCAATACCTACTGATGCAGTACGAGCAGTCGCTCTGGTACAAGACGGTAGGTCTCAGTATTATGCTTCTAGGATATTGGGTGTTACAAGATGTAGCGGTCAGAGAGCTGTACGACGTTTCATTGGGACTGGTATATTTTCGAGACGAAGAGGATCTGGCAGACGGCGTTCTACAAATATTCGAGATGATCGTTTTGTAACATTAAACGTTTTTCGAGAAAGAAATACTACTGCTATCATGGCTCGAAATCGTTTGGTAGAAATACGCCAAGCCATTGTTGGCGGCGGAGCAATGACAGCTAACTGATATATTCGTGATATGCTAGATCAACATGTAATTCCATTTGCACCGTTTATAGGAAACGAATTCATGTTTATGCACGACAACGCTGGACCCCATATTGCGAGGATTGTATCTCAATATTCGGACGGAACAGAAATTCAAAGGATGAATGGCTATCACGTAGCCCATACCTCAATCACGTCTGGGACATGATGGGCAGACGAGTTCGTAACCGAGTTCTTTCTTTGAGTAATTTAATTTTTTTAGAGATGCTTTGGTCCAAGAATGGGATCAGATTGACCAGTTCGATATCTACTAGAGGGTATGCCACGACGCATTGAAGCAGTTATTCGCGCTCGTGGAGGAAATACCCGTTTTTAAATTGTAATAATTATTAGTTTATTTGTTGTTTGATTTGTTTATAAAATTATGTATTACTCTGCTGAATTAAGAATGTTGCATTTTCTTTAAACCATCACATTTCACAAACAAATTAAGATATCGGGATAAATAAAAGAACAAAATGTTGGAAACAAATCAGTCTTCTTGATAATGTTATGTGTGTGCAGATCTACTCGCAGACTTAACCTACAGGGTGTGTCGAAAGTTGAAGAAAAAATTATCATCTTTTCCCCCCTGTATATCCAACAAATACTGAATTACTTTTAGATGTCCGAATAATAATCTTATAAGTATTTTATCCAAAAGGTATTAAAAGATTCAAATAAATCAGCTTCCGCATTTGAAAGTAGGAGCATTTTTGAATAAATCATTTTTTTGAATGGATCGAATTTGAAGTCGGTAAGTGTATTTTTTGCACGATAGAACTAATTTTGTTACCGCGTTTGATGCTAGATCGGTAGATCATTTTCACTGGTTGCTAAGGTAAACAGAACGGTAAGTGAATGACTTACCGTTCAGCGAACGGTAACAACAACAAGAGAAAAGTTTTAGGTGACTTACCTGCCCTAAGGCTTATAGCCACGGCCCCCATGGGCGTGGGATTTGGATACGCCAAATCATCGCGCAATACTGCATAAAGACAGCACGGCTACCAGTTCGGCTTCAGCTCTCAAGACCTACACCCTTACTGGTGGAAGGAGGTACTATCCAACCTCTACTAACTTTGCAGGTTAGTTCCCGAGTTGTAGACGCAACTCACACGCCGGAGAGGTCAGAACTCCCTAGCCCAGCATGCGGGCTCTCAACCACTGCCACTACGAAACCTATCCAAATAGGGCAGACAGGATTGCTCCTGCGGGCAAGCCCTCCCGTAGTACCAATCATAGCGTCATTGGTAGGACATGCTTCGGGAACGTATTCCCTCCCAATTTGGGATCTTGAGAATCCCTGCCTTGGTGAGGCAAGTTCTGGCCGTGCGGGTCCACTACCACCCGTCGGTACCACTGGAATCAGCATGCCTCGAATCTAAGGAACAGAGCTCTGACCCTCCGTCCCAGAGCCCAGAAGTCATGCCTTTCAACCAGCGGTTATCCGCCATGCACCACAATGTCTCTCATCAGAGGAACAAATCAAACACCTCCACCGCCGCTTCCGACGGACGGAGGATCTCTCAACGAGTCTAATCTTAGGGAAAGTGCCCTTTTACGGAACACTTCCCTGGAGAAGCTCCCATTCGTTCGTAACGCTCTTGCGTCCCTATCATCCAGCTTACGTCATAGGTTATGTTGGCCCCCACCAACATACCTTCCAGAATCACCCTCCTTTCATCAATATACTCCCAGCATTCAAAGAGTACCACGACTCTATTTCCCCACATCTGCATCTGTTGCTGTCACTGATTCCCCTTCTATGCAAAAATTCATTCAAGCTCCCATGTCCTGTGATTAGGAAACCCAAACACAGTCCAGGGAGAACCATTCATTTTCCTTCGTGAATGTTACACTCGGTACAAACCGATGTGTGACCCTTCCCACCCCGCTTTCATTCCATCTATTTTGCCACTCATTCCTTAGTGACAGTTTCAGCCCTTCCATACTGCCCATGGAATTTATATCCCTTTCGCCCATCCTCATTCTGTCTTCATCATCCAGGGGTATGCCCTTCTTGAGCTTATACCCAACACCCATCTCCACTGCCAGTAAATCCCATGTAGTAACACCCATCAATACTTGCAAAGCCTCAGTTGAGACAGTGCGACATACCCTCAAGTATGCTCCCATTACCACCCTCTGGCATCTATTAATCGCAACCCTTGCATACCCAAACATCATTGCCTTGTACCATACTTGCACCCCATACATGGCGCATGCCTGAAACATGCCACCATATATAACATTCATTGCCTTCCTTTTCAATCCCCAATCTCTCTTCAGTACTCTCCCAAACACCCAGTTAGTCTAACTAACTTTCCTTTTATATCAGAGAAGTGACCAGAAAACCTGAATCCCTCCTCTATCCTGACACCCAAGTACTTAGTACTCCTTACATATCTGAGAGCGCTGCCATTCAGCCGTATATTAGGTGGACGATTACGGTCCAACCTCCCTTTCATAAGCATACAGACTGTCTTTTTCTCAGAAACTTGCACCCCTGCCTTAGCAGCCCATGCTCCCAATAGATTCATACTTTCAGTCCCCTTCGCCTCCAGCTGAAGTCGACTGTTCCCATTCAAAATGATGAGCACGTCGTCCGCATATGCAACAACCTCAATCTCTCGTTCCTCATATTTCCTTAAGAGTTCCTCCATGCATAAATTCCACATTTTGGGTCCAGCAATGGACCCTTGTAGACATCCTCTCTCTATCAGTCGTTCAACTGATTCATGCTCCCCCTAGTTATAGCTACTCTATTGCTAAAGTAGCTATCCCACAGCGCCATTTCCTCACATCCTATCTCTTGTAGTCGGTTCAGGATATACCCCCACCTTAGGTGGTCAAACGCTCCTTTAAAATCAATAAAAATGCACAGGACATATTTGTCCTGTGCGTGCTTTACTATCCTCTCAAACTCTAGCCATGCATCAACAGTTGACCTCCCTTTCGAAAAGCCAAACTGTCTAGCCGACATTCCCACAGACTTACTTTCCAGTCTATTGACAAGAATTCTCTCCAGGACTTTACCAAAGACCGGAAGGAGACAAATCGGCCTATAAGACCCGACCTCCATCCTGTTTATCCAAGGACTTCAGAAGGATCCCCACCGATGCCACCCTCCACATCTGTGGAAAGACCCCTTCTTTCATTATTGTGCTATACATAGATAGCACATACTCTGGTATACATTGCCAGACATTCTTAACCATCTCAGGGCATATGCCATCCAGACCAGGAGCCTTTCTGCTCTTTTGTCCCAACACAGCCTTCTCAACTTCATTCATGCTGGGCATCATAGAATCACACACGCGCCAGTCCCGTCTGACCAGGACCTGCGTGTCAGCTGGGAAAAACCCATCCATCAAAGCATTCACCGTCTCGCACCAAGTACGAGTGGTTTCTGCCCCCACTCTTACCCCACACAACTCTGTCTTACGCTCAAATTATAGGAAATTTTCCAATCTTACATGCTCACAGATGCTGTGTAGAGGGTGAGCAAGTGTTGCAATCATTTGATTCTATGTGGAAAAAAATTATATCAAAACATTGGGATTCTACAAGGCAACCCCATCATATTGAGGAAATGATGTCTTATAAAAATGATGGTGCGAAGGTTGACAAGATTATATACACATACCAAGCAAGATTGTCTGGAATTTGCAAGCATATTTTAGCCCTGCTACTCTACAAGGTTGTACGTACTACAAAATATCTTGACAGTTCTACTGATTGTGAAGGTAAAACTCATTGTTTAGTTTTGTCTCTGCTGTTTTTCCTTTTGTTTTTCATAACAATGAAATGTACAAAACAGAAAAACATTAGGATTATCCATATTTGATGAGAACTAAGAGAAGGATGAAATTAGTTTGAGACCTAACAGAACTTGAAAACAAGCATGATTGTAATGTAATTGAACATCAGCATGAACAATATATTCATTTAATAGAAGCTACAAATTTTTTCTCTGTTTAGGAAGAGAAAAAAATCTATGAAAAGAGAATGAGTGATAAATTTTGAATAAAAATGGACATTCTTCGGAGAATTGTAAGGTATGTATGCAGAACATGATGTGATCATCGATTAATCATGTTGAAGAATTCATTATGCTAGATTTTAATGTATTATTCATTTATTTCATCTCAATTGTGTCTTAGGCTGCAGTTATAATGAAATAAAATTATTCAACTTATCTATCCATTGATTGCACCTTTTCCGTTGCTAAATGAATGTCATTACTATCAAGCTATTTTTAATATTAATATTGAATTGATACATATATGTATTATATATTGTTTAAAATTGGCAATTCTCGGAATTTATTTGAAATTCCACATGTAAATTTGATCATTGCCTAACATAAGTTCAATTTTGCAACGATCGAGAGAATCACTTAAACTCACAAGATCCCTAGATTTATTGCACATTATTTTATGGTTTGCATTCAGCACTTTCAACTAGGCTCCTTGAATTGTTGCTGGATTCGATCCGTTGGCCCAACTTATACCCTGATCATTGGATGGAGAAGGTTGTGGGTTTACGCGCGCTCCCACTTCGTATTGGCTTGATTTTAGTCTTTCTCAATGGCTTCCATGTTCATCGTAGGATAAAAACTTTTGATGTTCGAAATAGCCTCTGCCTTTGAGAAAACTATATTGTGTCCATCTGTTAGAGCATGTCCGCTAGTGCGGATTTTTCTGTCTGATTGAGTCGACAGCATCGTTCATGCTCCTTAATTCTCGTATTGATACTTCGCTTTGTTGTACCAATATATACTTTGCCGCAGTCACATGTTATCCTGTAAATACCGGTTTGAGAGAGTGGGTCGACTTTGTCTTTGGTAGTTCAGATCATTTGGCCAAAAACTTGGTCGACTTTGCCTTTGGTAGTTCTGATCATTTGACCAAGTTTTTGGCCAAATGATCTGAACTACAAAAACAAAGTCGTCCACCGTGTAGTTTTAGTCCTAATACATCTACTTCTTATTGGCAAAAATGTGGCCGAAGTGCGTCTAAATGAGTAGCCAGTACAGGCATTTGGATTTCATAAATTCAAAAAGGTTGCAATTTTTGACGGCCAACTTCCAATTGTCCCTTTGCCTATTACTTGATTACTGCATTTTCCGCTTTTATATCTCAAAAATAAATACTCGCTCTTCGCATTTTGTGGCCGCAGACGGAGATATTTTCTATATATTTCCAGGTAATTGATATCATTATCTGGATCGATGACTGTGAATGTTCTCTGAATGTTGGTTTTTGTGTTGGGAATTTTCACGATTGAAAATGATTCCCGATTTTCTATGTCCTGACGCTCATGTTGTACAACCCTTCTCTTCTACACGCCCCTGATATTCCTAATATCATTCCCACCTGAAGAAACATAAATAGTTTATAAAGCACTATTATATTAATAGAAGCACACCATAATAATTAAAAACACATCATCTTGTGCTTCTTTTAAGAATTTATTCAATTCTTCTCTTGGAAAAACAGCAGATTTTTTGTGTTTGTAACCAATAGATTTTCTTTTGAGGGATGCTATAAGGGTTGCAAACTTGGATATGTAAATACCGTCGTTCAAAAAGTTTGTGATCTTCAGCATTGAATATTGCGCCCAAAGAGAGTTCAGGTGATCTTAGCTTTTCTATTCTTCGAACAAAATAGGCCAGTAACACTTTTGCATTGATTTGGCTGCCTTTAGTCTGAATCCATTCCTTGAAAGTATTGTATGTACTCTCTTAGCGTGTTTTAGATTTCTCAGGAATAACGGAAGAACAGCAGATTTCCCAGGCTGTTTGAATTTCATTATCTTCCGAAAATTCTATATCGCTCATTTTTCAACGCTAGTAAATTCAATTGATTATTGTCACTTTGACAATCAACTAAGTTTTCATCATCAACACAACGCCTTATATTATATTTCTACACAGCATTGATAAAGCCAGGAATAAATAAATTTGTCATATAATTATTTTGTACATTGTGTCTATCGTGCAAAAAACGCTAAAGTCTCTCGAATGTTAAGAACTACCGATCTCAGACAATAATTGTCTTCGATCGGTAAAATGCCCTTACCGTTCTCTATACTCAATATACTATTCTTTGTTTTTTACGAAATTTGACAGATTACGGAATTTCAATTAATTTGATTTGAAAATTGATAAGATCGGAGGTCAGTACTGACATCCACAAAACGAAAAAAATAACTGAAAACAATACTGTAATGAGTTCATTACAGCACTACTTTCAGTACCTACTGTAATGAACTCATCACGATACTAAAATAGAGAAAGTTCGACCACTATCTGAGTTCATATTGTTTTTGCCAATTTTTTTTGGAAAGTATATGACGGTATGTTATATTTTTGGGAAGGTTCTCTGTAAGTTGAATGATTTTTTTTCAATGTTTAATCGCTTCGCTAAGCTTATCTGATAAAAATCGATATATTTCCTCCTGACAAAACGGCGCTAATATTTATTTGGCATTGTCCCAATTCACTTTATAAAAAAAACAAAATAAATAAATGAGATCGCTGTTGCCTTTTGATCTGCAAACAACATAGTTTCATGACATTTTCTTTATACCAGTATATCGCATTAGAACAGGCCATGGACGTTGCAATAGCATGCTCTTCCGATGGAATTCGGTTGAGAGTCCTAGTTGTGAGTGTGGGAAAATGAGGAGACTATAGAACATCTTATAAATAGTTGTCCCATTTATAAATTTCAAGATGGTTTCGAGGCCATACATAAAGTAACGAATGCATTTCTAAAATGGGTGGTTAATTTCAAAATTATTTGATTTATTCTGAATATTCGGTTTCTTTTCTGCTTTTTTCTTTTTTCATTTCAGATTAAGAATCGTGAGCCGTTTTGGGAAGAATCTATCGACGGATAACATGAAGATGATCTCACACTGATGTCTTTCAAAATTTTTCCTGATATTTAATATTTTATGTTATTTTTTTTACGGGGTGGCAGGTTTTTTCGGCTGAGGTTTTTTTCCCTGGCTCTATAGTATCGTATGATACTAGTGATGATAGTATCGTATGATTCTATAGTATCATACGAAGAATGTTATGATACCCCGTTCTTTTTTTACCTCAGCTTAGGTACTTTTTGTTTCAACATTTATTGTATTATTTTAGCTCTCTATTTTCATAAGAATATATATATATATATATATATATATATATATATATATATATAATTACATAATATGACCCCATACTAATTAGATACATTGTTTATCTGTTTACCATTGATTCGATATATTACTATGTTGTATTTTGCAGACTAAGCAATGAACACCTGCAGTCAATACGCAGGAAGAATAAGATAAGAGAATGTTATAAATATCAGTGAATGACAATTTCTAGTCAGTTAATTAATCGATCTAGTAGCTCTACCAAGTATTAACGTTGTATTGTATTGAATAAAGTAAAGTAGTTTTTTTTTTAAAACGAAGTCTTCCTCCCGAAAAACATAATTGGCGACGAGTTCTGGGATTGTGCCGGTTTTGTTAAAATCTGTGAGTTCCTGAAAAAGAAGAGGTCCATCCAGTCTACAACACCGTCGGTTTTCAACCGTTGAGCACAAGACGAACTAGGTGAAGAAGACAGGAGCCCGATCACCCGAGTAGCGCCCCGTGACGGTTTCACATTCAGCAAGACAACGTGGTGAGCAATCCTTTAATTACTCCCAGTTTACCTAATCTGGCCCAAAATTAGTCAACCTTTTCCCCAAGTTTTGAGCGTAAAACTTGTATAAAGTTTTCTCTAGGTTTCTTATTTCAAAAACCGATTTATAAAGTTTTCCCTAGGTTTCTTATTTCAAAAACCGATTACAATAGTTTTTCCTAGGTTTCTTAAGAAAAAACCGACAATTTGATTGAAATAATAATTGATATAATTGATAATTACATAATAATTGATATAACTGATATAATTGATCAAATAAGTGAAATATTAAAATAATTCAATATTACGTCGATTAAACACTTTAGAGGTCGTAAGAATAAAACAAACAAAATGGCAGTAGATTTGTCGCTAGCTGAAAAGTTTGGTATGCTGTTACCCAAATTTTCAGGTGTTGAGAACGAGTTGCATTCGTTCATAAAAAGTGTTGATGATTATTTAGCGATGTTCGTAAATGAAAATATTATGGTGAAAAATTATTGCTTCGCAGTGGTCAAATCAAAACTAATAGATAGAGCCCTAGCAGAAGTAGCAACGTCTGACATTCCGAATAATTGGGATGTTCTCAAAAATTTCTTATACACTAAATTTGGTGATCAAATTAACCTTGATGTTTTGATACACCAATTACAATTCTTAAATAAAAAGCCCAATGAGGATATAATATTATTTATAGACCGAATAATTTCTTTGAAAATAAGAATAAATTATAGGATAGATGCAGATAGAATGCCAGATCCAGAAAAAGCAATTTATAAGAATAATATTTTGAAAATTTGTAAAACTGTTCTAATATCAAACGCACCCATGGAGCTAAGAACATATTTAATAACAAATAATGAATTTTCTTTTGATGACACAGTAAATGCAACGAAAGACTATATGTGCAATCTAGCCCAATACGAATTACTTGATAGAAGTAGAAAAAATAAAAATTTCCCTCAGAATCGTTCGAAGAATGTTCCAAGAAACTTTAATTATACACAAAATAGATCAAATCACTCATTTAATAAATACGGCGAAGTACCTAGATTTCCTTCGCAGCCAGTTCAATTTACTCAGAGAAATACTAATTACCAATACCCAAATCATAATAATAATTTTAAACCTAATCATTCAAGTAATGTTTTTAAACCAAATTCGAATCAAAGAATTACTACCCCTCCAGAGAAAATGTCAATTCAGACAAGGAACTATCCCCAGAAACGTTCAAACTACTCTACACAATATAATCCAAATCCTCAACGTAACTTCTATCATAATAATGCTCATAATAATTACCAGAACAGAAATCAACATAATAATCCTAATTTTTACTTTGAAAAATTAACGCATTTAGATACGAGAAAACAGAGAAATGAAAATCAATTTAATTACTATAAACCTTCAACGTCAAGAAACCACGACCATAATAGTCGAAATTTCGCGAAGTTACCCAAGAAGACGCATTAACTTAAATTATAATATTAATCATTCTAATCAATTGCCCTTTATTGAATTTAAATATCCAAGATGTAAACTTTTAATCGATAGTGGCTGTTCAGTATGTTTGATAGATCCAAAATTTGCTTATGAAAATTTCTATGATAATATTTTTCAAGAAGAAACAACATTAACTGCATGTATGAAGCAGGATACTTCAAAGGAAAAAGTATTACTTCCTTTATTTCCAGAATTTCGTATGAATGATAGTCACCCTTTTGTACTTTATAAATTTCATAACAATTACGATGGCATTATAGGAGCCGATTTTCTTAATAAATACGGTTTGACATTCGATTTCAAAAACCAAGTATTGATGAATAAATATTGTAGAATTCCATTCAAATATGGAAAAACTTCGATTGAAAATAATTGTTTAATTCAGAAAGTATCACAACTTGAACGGGAAAAATATGATCTTTTCAGAAACTTTGCAAATAATTTGCAGGAAATTGATAAAATCGATAAAGCAAATGAAGATTTGAAAACTGAAAATGAACAATTGAAATCTAAACTTTTCATGATTGAGATGTCTAATAAAGAACTTGAAAAAATGATTGAATTGAACTCTAAAGCAAGTTATGAAATGAAAAAAGAAATTTCAAATTTGAAAAAATCAATAAACGTAATGAATAAGGAAAAACCAAGTTCACAGGAATCCTATTTTAGAATGAATAAAGCAAATAATAACAATGAGCAAGTAAAATCAGAATCTGGTAGGTTGAATGATGAAAATACGATTATAAATAAAGACTTCGCATATTTTAATGACATTACGTATGAAAACTTTACGAAACTATACGAAACAAATAATATTCCCGATTGTCATAATATTGAAGAAAAACAAGGTAATTTATTTAAAGCCCCTAATAAATATTCGTTAGCCCATTGCGTATCAGAAGATTTCCATATGAGTAGAGGCATTGCCCGAGATTTTAAGAGAAAATTTGGAAATATAGATGAATTAAAATCGCAAAATAAAAAAGTAGGAGAAGTAGCTATTATTCGAAATAAAAACCGTGTTATTTACTATTTGATAACCAAGAAATCCTATTATGATAAACCAACATACGAAAATGTATTTAATTCCCTTTTATATTTAAGAAAACTTATGGAGTCAAGAAATGAAACTCATTTAGCTTTACCGCGTATAGCGTGCGGATTAGATGAATTAAAATGGCGTATTATTTTGAATATGATAAAGTATATTTTTGCAAGATGCAAAGTGAAAATAATTATTTATTATTTATCGCCAATGCATACTGAAGTAAATGAAGAATTTATAGATTTTAATGGGATACTGCCGGTCTTCTTAAAAGTGAACGAAAAACATAATGGTCGACGAGGTAATAATATAAATTATAATGAAATTGATGATATTGTTTATGATGAAATTAATGAAGATTTACTAAATGATTTTAAACTTAGATATTCAGACGGATTGAACGGAAAACGTTCGGCAGAAAGAAGAAATGTTCCTTCCTTTTAAATACAAACCCTATTTACATTAAAAACCGTGTTGTTAGAAAGTTAGATCTAGTTTACGAAAATATTAATGCGTGTTAGATAGATAGACAAAGAATTCAAGATATGAAAAATGAACACATTTATCATGAAAATATTACTCCCTTATAAAACAATTGATTATGAACATATTGATTTGAAACAAGTCAAGGATCTTATTTTAAATATCAGAAAGAAATTGATAATTTGAAAAATAAAGAATTATTGGGATTTACACAAACGCCGCATTATGAATATTTAAAACATTCGAATACAATTAATATTAGAACTTTAGAAGAACTTGTTAATGGAAAAATAAGAGTTAAAAGAGGACTTATTAATATTGGAGGTAAAATTTCAAAGATTTTATTTGGAACCTTAGATTCAGACGACGAAGAACTTTATAAAAATTATTTTGAAAGTATAGCAAGAAACGAGGACACACTTATGAGGAATCAAAGACAGATTGCTACTGTAATTAATGATTTGAAAAATAAGTATATTGATAAATTTCGACAATCGCAGACAATTATAAATTATTACGAACAATACCTCAATTGAGACACATTGAACATATGCATCTTCTCACATTTGAAATTAAGGATATTAAAAGCATATTAGATGAAATCCAAACAGCAGTGAGCTTTGCTAGATTACATATTCTACATGAATCTATTTTGCCATATCAGTTATGTCATACAAAAATCATATTTAAAGAGAAAGTTCTATTATTTCTTATATCAATTCCGACCGTTTATGAAGAAAATTTTAATCTATACAAGTTTTTACTATATCCCTCAGAAAAAACTTAACCCTTCCTTATACCAATCCTTATATGCTCACTCAACAAGAAGAATTAAAATGGTCAACCAGTGAATGTCATGCAGTCGAAGAAGATTTCCTTTGCGATCAAGACTCCTTAACAAAACCTCCAGAATGTATGAATACTGTATTGAAGACACATTTAGAAAATTGTCCCAGGAAAAAGTTATTCCTATATCAAATTTGAAAACTTTGGAAGATGGAAGCATCCTTTCGATAAATAATATAGAGACTCAAGAAAAAATGTCCTCAGCAAACCAAATATTACTTCACTTCACCGATGGCGATAATCCAATCGAAATATATCATAAGTAACTTCCAAAAAGAGATATTCCCAACTTCGATAAGAAATGAAGAAAAATACATAATTCTACCCAAGACGGCGATAATCCCACGAAACCAATCCCAAGAAGAGGAAAAAGAAGAATTCCAGGAAGAAGATATTCCAGATGTCAAATTAGAAGATATTCAAAGATGGAATCCAAGTACACCATCAACTTTTATTATTATTATAGAAATATTTATGTTTTTAATTATTTTATACATTTTATTGAAATATTCTGAAAAATGTAAAGCTACACCTAATCAGGTGATACCTTTATCCAAAGGGGGGAGGAATTACATAATATGACCCCATACTAATTAGATACATTGTTTATCTGTTTACCATTGATTCGATATATTACTATGTTGTATTTTGCAGACTAAGCAATGAACACCTGCAGTCAATACGCAGGAAGAATAAGATAAGAGAATGTTATAAATATCAGTGAATGACAATTTCTAGTCAGTTAATTAATCGATCTAGTAGCTCTACCAAGTATTAACGTTGTATTGTATTGAATAAAGTAAAGTAGTTTTTTTTTTAAAACGAAGTCTTCCTCCCGAAAAACATAATTATATATAATATATATATACCAGTATTCCACGTATCCATAAAGAAGTTACATATCCAAATAGTGAAAAGCATAAATAGGGCACTAGAAAGTATGAGGGTCATAAAAAAAAATTCCTTTACTTTCCTGAATTTATAAATTTTTTCCGTCAATTGAAACACATTGGTCACGACAAGGTCGATAGGAATTAATTCTCGAACAAAACGAAAAGGACCTACATCATTTTATAAATTCGTCCCGTCACTCATACATGGCAAGAAAGACAGAAATCTGCTATATTGATCATTGTCCCAAGTCACCCAACTCTCCTAAGGCATCCATAGAATGGATGTGAACATATCCAAATACAAAAGTGAGGTTTTCTCGTTTTATTTAATGTAACAATGTGTGGTATGTACAGAAAAAAAATAATTTAAGATTTTTCAAACCACCTTCTGAACGTACTTTAAATTTGAGAAAAACACTCAGATTATATATATTGACTGAAAATACTAAGTCAATTTCAATTTTTCGTTTTATCAGGGGTCATATATTCTCTCTTCAAAATCCAACAGTAATCACCCATCATGGCAGGACCCAATGTCCTTGGTAGCGAATTTTCATTATCCTAATACCTTGGAGGAATCTTTTATTTTGCTTCGTACTGAGAGATTAATATTTTCAGGACAATAATACAGATGTGAAAGGAGGAAATGAGAATTTAATGATATTTGGACACGAAGCGATTTTCAGGCATCTACGAGTTCATAAAAAATTGGTATTTGGCATCCATATTGTTGCCCAAGAATAATCTTACAACTTTGATAAATGACTTCTATGCTCTGACTTCCTGCCTATTAAGATTCTCTTCTTCTTCTTTCTTCTTTTTTCCGTAGCTTTACAACCCAGGATGGGTTTTTGAAGTTCTAGGGAGGTGTTTGGATACGAAAAGAGATCTTAAGGCGAAGTAGCATTTATTTCCTTGAGTGATGCGATGTTTTATTTCTTCATGTATGTTGTTGTCCGCTGTTATTGCTCCAAGGTATTGGAAGTTTTGTACACATTCTAAGTTAAACTCGCCAATTGTTACATTCTGACGCAGTCGATCATGTGATGCATGGTTTTTCTTGTGACGTGCATGTATTTTGTCTTATTTTAATTGACACGAAGCATGATATCATTAGTTTCCTTCTTCATGCATAAAAAACTTGTTTTCACGTCAATCGTACTATCCCCTACAACATCAATATCATCAGCATACGCCAGTTATAGACTTGGACCCCGAGATCCAAATATTTGGGTATGTACAGTTGCTGTGGTTGCTGCCTTCTCTAGTGCACTGTTGAAGAGAACAGTAGAGAATGCATCTCCCTGTTTTAGGCCTGCGTTTATGGCAAATACCTCGCTGTACTCTCCCTCCACCTTAACGCTGCTACGTGAACCCTCCATGCAAACTTTAGTTATGCGCACTAGTTTACTAGGAGTTCCCATTACTAGGAGTTCTAACATGAGTCCCAGAGTCTTACTCTGATGACGCTATCGAACGCCTACTCGAAGTCTGTATAAATAAACTGTGTGGGTCTCTTTTAAACTCCCATGACTTTTCTGAGAGTTGCCTGATAGTGAAGAGCTGGTCTATTGTTGATCTTCCACTTCTAAAGCCACATTGGTATTCGCCAATGATCTCCTTCGCATAGGGGTCAGACGCTAACGGATGATATTCGATAGTATTATGTGCGCAGTATTCAAGAGCGCAATGCCACGGTAATTTGTACAGGAGGTGTTGGTTTGTTACATCCATGTTTCTGATTCAGGAACTTTTTACAGGAATGTGGACAAATAAGTAATTCTTTTCCTCTAAATTTTAATTAACAATTTCGCCGACGTTTCGGCTGTAAACAAGTATAATGTTAATGTTTTTCACTGTTTCTGGATTCGTGATAATCTAATAACCTCGTTGTTTCATAAATTTAGATTTATGTTACTCGGAGAACACATAGTTAGTTACAGTGTGATGTAAATTATTTTCTTCAATAGTCAAATTGTAATTATTTATTTCTTGAGCAGGTTGTGGAATGAAATGTGACTCCTATTGTTTAGGTTATTAAGTACAGGACATTTTGTCACCTTTCTTGTGTAGGAGGATGATTACTCCTTCTCCCCATTTTTCCGGTATTACAACCTCCCAGACCAGTACTATCAGGTTGTGTACCGCTTTTGCCAGTTTATCCCCGGCCGTATGCTGGGGTTGGTTGGCAAGAACGTTCTGGCATGACTTGTTGAGGAGATCGGCAAAGTAGGCTTTCCAAGTTCATACTACGTCGCTTTTTGTCGCCGTGATAGACTCATCATCTCGCTTCAACATGGTTGCAGTTCTCGGTCGAAAAACCCCTCTCTTGTGCAGTTTTACAGAGACGTAGGAACGTCTCTGTAAAACTGCCAGTTTGTCGGCTTATTTCTAATTCTTGTATATTTTCATTTTCTCTCTTCTTCCTTTTATCATCTTGCGCAGCTGGTTTCGTAAGATTCTCTGCAAAAATTTATAATGTCTTTCAGCAATTTTCTGATTTGTGGCCCAATAAAAATACCTTATTTTTATTTGGCATCACTTAACTTGGGAAATTCTACTTTCAGGTTTTTGAAGATATCTCCATCTTCATTTATAGCCTTCAGAAAGATTTTGTCAGCCCAAGTGAATGTGAAGATGATTCAGAGGACATTTTTGGGTCTACAAGTGGTCTGAAGGTTCGAGCGGCACTTCTACATCTGCATTATGAGGAACATCGGGCAGCATTGCAGACCGAAAATTTGGATAGTCGATCGTCTGCTTTTTCTTTTTGGAATAACCTTCAGTCTTTGTCAGGAAAAAATACCAATCGTCTGAATGATCGGTGCATTCATTCATCTACTTCTCTAATGATACGCTACACAGTACACATGAGGAGCCCACTCCTGGCCTAGATCTCGAATTATTTCAGCAAAAAATAGCAAGGAAGCTATTTTAACACTCTTGGAACATCTCCTTGCTTGTGATTTCATCATAAACTGTCTACTAATATATCAAAATCGGTCAGGAGGGATCCTGGCAACTTTCCTTAAAACACTTTCATATCTTCACTTAGAAAACTTCTTACTTCGGAACTCAGCAGACGACTGACTTCATATCATCAATGTTTTAAAAACCTCAAAATATTAAATAAAATGTGAAAATCATACGTGCAGAAGGAATATTGAATTCAAAAAACGAATCGTGCTTTTTTTTATGTACCTGGTTCCCTACATAAAAATTACACTATTTGTTTTAAAAACAGAAATCCTCCAGAAAAATAGAAATATCACTAATATTATCAGGATATCATCTATACTTATATTATTAATGTAAATGTCCGTGTGTTTGTTTGTGTCTTTATTTGTTCGCTGTGGACTCAGGAACCAGATGACTGATTTTGATAAAATTTTCACTATATTGTGGAGATTTTTTTTTTTGAGGTATTCATGTACGGTTCATCTCTATAAAACGAAGAAATAAGAAAAAAATATGAAAAATCCCGGTACTGTCAGGCATTTACGGGCGACGCTTCGTGAACTTTAAAAGATAGAGAAACATGGTCAGAGACAATTTTGTAGTGCTCGAAAAGTTCTATGAAAAAGTCCGCGACGGCACATTTTTTATTGAATCTACGCGACATCGTGTCTGTCTCTCCTTCGATACAAGGTTATAAATGTGATGTTGCGGACCTATCAATACATAGGTAACATGAGGAAAGAACTATGTCACGTGATATGAATTTATTTCGGTACAATCAAAATTGAAGTAATAAAAAAAATTGCTTCACAAAAAATATAATTTTGGCAAAAATTTCAAATTGCCCATCACTTGTATCTGTAGGCTCTGTAATTCCAAGGGGTTGGTATAGTTCCGCAATTGATTGGCATTATTGTGGGATATTCGGATTTCGGTAGAGGAAAGCGTTCAATACTTTTGATTAGAGAGATTTTATTTCCACGAACTTCATTCAACATCTCTGCCGTGACAGTCTTACATTCTTTAGTTGCAAGGTCTTTGTATTTCTCTTCAAGTTCGTTGAACGATTTCAAATTGATTGAATTCTCTTTATTCCTCACCTCTGTCCAGAACCTATGTTGTGCTAGAGGTATTCCCCTCTCTTTGTCATTCATATTACAAACTTTGAAAATATTTCACTCAAAAAATATGATATCATTGACAGAATTATCGTTCAATTGATTCCGTAATGTGACAAATGGAAATGAAGTGCCAGAGAGCGAAATAGAAATTGTAATTCTTATTTTTTCATACCTAAATCCTACGTGACTACAACAGTTTGAAATTAGCCGTTGACATGAAAATTCAGTAATTCGATCTTCAACTCAAATGTAGACTGGATTTCTTCATCGCATATATTTTGTGGGAATCAGAAAAGCATAGTTTGAACTTCTTCAAATTTCAAATACTGTGAATTTTTAACAAAACGTTCTACTCCTTTTCTACTTTCTGTGATATTCAGTTTGCAGAAAAAAAAATAAACAAAATATTTTCGAGAATCCTTTATGGAATTTTTCTTCATCTTGAAAGCAAGATGTCCAAAACCGTATTCGAAAAATCAGAGAACGAGAGCTGGATTCCTGTTAAACAAATCAAAATGAAATCGAATTTTTTTAGCAATTTTCAACAGCTCATAACTTCGAGGAAAATGGTCGTACAAGAAAAAACAAGAAAGGATATTAATTTTATTCCACTGGTGTGAGAATTTTTTTTTGCTTAACCTTTATGATGTTCGAATATTTCGTTCGTTAAGCTTTAGTTTCCTTCATTTACATCATGATACGTCTACCACTCATGGAGATATCGGCCTTCAAATCATAAAGGATTCTTTCGTCTTTAACCATCGATACCTCATAATGATCACATTGAAAGTTATCGGTAGGTTTCGACAACTTGCAAGAATGAACTTCAAAGGCTTTTTATTGGTTTTTCCAGAAATTTCTGGTGTTGCTTTTGGTGTTATTTTGGGAAATCATGCGCTGGATCGAACCTATTGCGTTATATGTTAAGTGTGGCTTTAACAGTTCAATATGTTCACAAAAATCCTACAAAGAGACAAATACAGGCAGCCATTTTCACGTTTGAATCGAACGAATTTTTGTAAGAATGAAAAAATCATGGTTCTTGCTCCGAAAAGCTCATAATCTTTGAAATTTTTCTGGCATTTTAGTGCAAATAGTGCTTTCATTAAAAAAAAATGAGAGTTTGAAATTAAAAAAAAAATAATTTTCGCCAGCATAGCGTTATCTAAAGCGAATCTACTACGTAGAGGTTGAGGTTGGGCGGTTGAGTTTTCGCTTCTTTGTTTGTGTGTGTGTGATTTTGTATGAGTTTGTTTGTGTGTGTGTGTGTTTTTTCTTAAAGCGTCAAAGTTTTGACGAAAAACTGTTGAATTATGCGATTTCCTTTATATATTTACGAAAAGTATAGAAGAACAATCTTTGAAAGCTGAGTGAAAAAGACGAAATTCATTTAAGGATATAAACATTTGTTTAAATTTTTCGACGACAAATTAGTATAATAAATGAATGCAGAATCAGAAATAAGTTGAAAATAATTGGAAGTTGCCTTTAAGATTTTCTGAAGTTTTTCCGAAAATATAATGAAATATTAAAAAAAAATTTGGATATTTTTTTAAAATATTTCTTTTTTGTATATTTCAGAACCATCTGCAATAAAATTGTAGAGAAGCTCGGAAATAGTTTTCACATTTTAAAAACTCTTCAGACCAATAAACGTGATCCTTCAATTATTTCGAAAACTCGATAGAGTGAAACAAAAAACGGCTGGTAGGTTTAATTTCTTCATTTCTGGTGAAGATATTGTGTGTGATGCTTTAGTTGCGGTGATATATAAATAATTCGCTCTTCATTTGATTCCTGACTAATAGTGTTTAACTTTCGATTTAATTAGAACAATCGATATCAAGTGACTCTTGAGTGTAATCTTGGTCTGGTCTCACCTGTATTCTGGTTGGCGTAACTCTTTTCGTAAGTTATTCGCTTCTTTTACCTGTTCGAGGAAGGGTCAGTGCACTGTATTGACGTTGTTATCTCACTTCGTCAGTTTTTTAAAAATCTTAATCGGACTTCATATTGCGGGTGGCTGTGATCGCGGATAAATTCAATTTATCTAAAGGAACCCATACACAGTGCGTGCTTCTCTGCTTATATGCGATGGCCTCCTGTTTCCGTTGCTGTAAAGATATTTCTTCAGGCGTTGATGGTATTTTCTGCTCACGCTGTTCCAATCCATTTCATCGTGAATGTGCCAGGGTAACCAATGGCGACAGGGCTGCTTTGGACGGGTTTGACGGAGATTGGACTTGTGAGCACTGTATATCTTCACGAGGGACTTCCCTGGCCTCTCCCTGCTTCCCCCTTATGGATGCGGCACCACTAACTATGCGTGAATTTCATCAGTTGATGGCAAAGCTCGAGTCCTTATCCAGTAATATAACTTCCATACGCGATGATATGTTAGCTATCAAAACGAACCAGCAGCGATTAACAAGGAGATTTCTCGGTGTACAAGTGACATTCGAGATCATGAACAGGTTCTAAAACGTCAGGACATAAGATTGGTTGAATGCGAGGAGAGTATCTCGGACTATCTTCTAGGGTATCTGAGTTTCAGTCTGCTTTGAGCGATCTAGTTGGTGCTCAGGAGCTGCGGGTGGCCGCTCCTCGGGAGTCTTGTTCCTCCGAATCAGCCGAGATCTTGGAGAGAGTTCGTCGTTCGCAAAACATCATAGTCCGGGGTATATCAGAGACGACTCATGCTGATATGATACGGCCAAAGGTTGAAAAAATCATCGATAACCTCGTCCCAGGTAGCTCTAAGCATATTATATCTCTTACCAGGATTGGACCATCGAGTGGACAAAGGTCCCGGCATTGCTGGTTTCATTCTCCAATCCAATAACTGCTCGAAACATCCTCCGGAACAGAAAAAAACTTTCTGCCTCCGCGGATTTGCGGGGTTACACCATATCCGATGATTCGACGCCGGAGCAGCTTGATATTCTTCGGAGAGCACGGAATGAGCTAAGAACTCGTCTATCCAAGGTGAAAGTGACCTTACTATCAAGTACATTAAGGGTACTCCCACCGTTATACACCATCTCACTTCATCAAAAAACTAACCAGCGACCTCCACGAGTGGAAGATATTTTACACCAACGCTCGTTCTATAAAAAATAAGTTTGACGAATTATGTGCTAGCGTTAAATTACTCCTTCCTGATATTATATTCATCAGTGAAACCTGGCTTCACGAGAGCATTCCGGACAATATTTTCAGTATAGACGGCTTTGATGTTTTCCGTTGCGACAACAAACAAAACATTGGATATGACGGTGTGTGCATTTATGTTAAAAAGAACATTACGAAAAATTTTAAAATTAAAGTATCAACATTGCACATGCCTGGTATTGACAACTTATTCTTGTATTTGTCCTCTCGGGAATTCAGTTGTGTTCTAGGATGTATCTACAGACCGCATGCCTCTCCGTCCGATACTATTCTGAACGACCATCTTATTGCCATCTCCCAGTCTGAGAAGAACTTACTCATAGTGGGGGACTTCAACTATAGAGAGATCCAGTGGCCTGATCCCCCTCCACCAACGAGAACATCCCAATGGTCCCTGTTCTTGTCTGCACTTGAAGAAGCCGGCTTATTTCAACTTATCAGTCAGCCGACCAGGTTTAGCCCTGGACAGAACCCCTATATCTTAGATCTTTTCCTCACTAATGAACCTGACTTAATTAGCGGAATTGAACATCTTGATCCGATTGGTCGTTCTGACCACTGCGTTATCACTGCTAAATTTCAATTCACGACTTCCAACCAAAAGTCCTACAAAACCAAAGAGTTCATCAGAATCAATTATGACTCGCTTAACGAACAACTGAATGAGGTTGATTGGGACTCTATTCTGGATGGTAGTGTTGAGGAGTGCTGGGAAGTCTTTTCTACGACTCTGAACTCCCTCATATCAAATAATTCCTCGCGTCACCAAATTAAGCACTTCCCCACCAAACCTTGGCTTTCCCAGAGGGTGCTAGCCATGCTTCGAGTAAAGAAGAGCTTGTGGCAGCGTTATCGACGTCACCAATCCCAGGAAAATTATGACTTGCACAGAGAATACTCCAATTATTTTAAAACCACTCTTGTGAACTCAAAGAATGCTTATATTGAATCTTTAGTTACATCTGGTAATCGTAAGAAGTTTTACAAACTAGTAAGGTCTAATCTGAACTCCAAGGTGTCTATTCCGCTGGTGAAGAACGCTTATGGCATTGAATGCATCGATAACAGCGAGTGTGCCAACATTTTTGCAAACAATTTCGCTAGTGCATTCACTCTGGAACCAACTGGTTCACTTCCGCCCATCTTCGCCCCCCGCACTGCTGCTTCTCTCGAAAAGGTAACTATCAGTGTCGAGGACATTCGTTCAGAACTGCTTTCTCTCAATCCATCTACTTCTCCTGGCATTGATGATATGTCATCTGGGTGCTCAAACGCTGTGCGGAT
The DNA here is from genome assembly GCA_038502775.1 of Hippodamia convergens. Taxonomy (NCBI): domain Eukaryota; kingdom Metazoa; phylum Arthropoda; class Insecta; order Coleoptera; family Coccinellidae; genus Hippodamia; species Hippodamia convergens. Next base: position 44,723 of record JAVSIQ010000401.1, read on the forward strand.
TCTCTCTCTCTTCCGATCAACAATATTATTTCTCTTTCCCTCTCTTCTTGTCAGCTGCCTGCATCCTGGCGACTTGCAAAAATTACTCCGATCCATAAAAAAGGAGACAAGTATGATCCTCAGAATTACCGACCTATCAGTCTTCTACCAATTATCTCTAAACTAGCTGAGAAGATTGTTGCCAAGTCCCTTATGTCTTTCCTAATCTCCAATGGTATTATCCCGGAAGAACAGCACGGCTTTGTACCTGGTAGATCGGTGATAACCTGTTTGTTGAAATGTGTCAACGATTGGACACAATTAATGGATTCCAACACACCACTTGACATTATCTACCTCGATTTTGCCAAGGCTTTCGATAGGGTCCCGCACAGGAGGCTGATTCATAAGTTGGAGCACTTTGGAGTGAGAGGGGATTTGCTGGCCTGGATACAATCTTATCTGACTGATAGGAGCTTTACGGTCAGAGTGGGTGACTCTGCGTCTTCTAATAGAGCTGCCCCCAGTGGTGTACCGCAAGGCTCAGTTTTGGGACCCATATTATTCCTAGTCTACGTTGCGGATTTACCTTGCGCCTTGACCTGTTCATCCTCTTTCTTCGCTGACGATTTGAAAATTTATGGGAAATCAGCATCGTCAGGTGAGCTCCAGGCTAACTTAAACCGTATTCACGACTGGTCTGCTGTGTGGTTACTCCCGCTGAATGTCGGCAAATGCCGAGTTCTCCATGTTGGAAAGACGAATCCGAAAAGTCCCTACTATTTGCATGATGATCTCATATCCGTTGCAGCTGAACACAAAGATCTCGGTGTTGTTATATCGAAGACCTTACTTGGACATCTCATACCAGGGATGTTGTTAGAAGGGCCAATCAAGTCCACTTCATGATTCGAAGATCCTTCCCTCGATGCTTCATTCGGGTTTGTAAGCTGCTCTACACCACATACATTCGCCCAATTCTGGAACATGCTGGTCCAGTGTGGTGTCCATATCTGATCAGGGATCAAAACCTCCTAGAGTCGATTCAGCGTCGTGTGACGAGACTACCATACAGCAGGCAGCGTCCCTCCTACGAGGAGAGACTTGATCGGTTCGGTCTGGAAACTTTTTTGTCACGACGTGCTCGTGGTGACCTGATTGTCACATATCGCGCATTGCATGGTTCATTTGGATGCGACCTGTCGTGCCTATTTCTCCTGAACAATAACAACCTGCGAGGACATTCTTACAAACTTTACCGCGAAACCTTTAGGTCCCCTGCTAGGGAATCTTTTCTTAGCAACCGCATATTTTCGCTGTGGAACTCCCTGCCGGACAGTGTTGTGTGTGCTCCGTCAGTTAACTCGTTCAAGAACCGCTTTGATGACTTCGTTGCTCGTCCTTGATATGTGAAGTGATCTCATCGCGTCATTGATTCACATTTGTTTATATTTTGTTAGTACTTCTGTATCTTTTTTTCTTTTTTCAGGATGATATCTGTTTTTTTTACTGGACTCTTTTACTTAAGAATTGAAATTTTTGTTTTGCATTCAATCACACACTTGCTGTTTTTTGTTTTTGAGATTTATAGGCTGTAGCCTCTTCTCTTATTTGTGAAATAATAATAATAATAATATTGAACTATAAAAGGCACACTGAACATTATTGGTTTTCTCAATATGTTCGATCCCGCGCTTGATTTTCCGAAAGAACACTAGAAGTCTTCTTTTCGTTGCAATTTCAAATTCCTGCGATAAGGAGAAAAAAAATTTTGAAAAGGCAATAAATGGCCATTGATGAAAAATCATGTTCTCGAATCCCACCGTTAACTTTTCGTGTCTTGTATATATGAGTTTATCTACATGTTATTGGACGATTGACGGAAGAGCTGCTTTCCGTTGACACATAAAAAATAGAATCAAACCAATCGAAATTTCATCATATTTTTATAATTCATATAGATTTCTAGATTTTTCATATGAAAATGGTAATGCTACAACAAAATTGAACATTCTCATTTCTTTATCTCTAGTAATGAATACTGAGTTATTATATTCTCATGCTTATCGCATGATTTCAATGAGTGCATTTCATTTCTCAAATGTTCACCTCTTATAACTATTGATTATAACTGGTTTCGAGTTTCAGATTAATGAGTTCTCAAACTTACAGGGTGAACCCTGGATGAAGTCGATCTCCTGCAGAACACGATGTGAACGTCTTTGATATGGTCCAACGGTCATGTATAATACACATGAAACTCAATCAATTGGTATGATCTACTCTTTATAAGCCTAAACTCTCAAGTTCATTAATCTCATCCTACTTACAAGTAAAATCTCAAGCCTTTTGCTCTTCTCAAAGCCAAAGGATTAGGAAATTTGTTTTCTGGAAGTACTTTTTTTTTGTATCTCACATCATTTATCAATTGTACCTTCCATATTTCTGATGAACTTTCCAATCTTGCCTTCTCGAATGGATTTCAAAATGAATGTCAATTATTTCTCCCCTTATACTTTACTGTATTTATCTCATTGATGAGCAGACTTACACAATGTAGGAAGAAAGGAGAAAATAAGTAGAAGAAAATGTAGCTTTCAACGCTTGTACTTCCCTCTGAGTTTCACCTCATTTTTAAAACTCGGTCTTCTCTCAGAACTCATTATTCATACCTTCTGTTTTTCTGACGGAATGAAGAGGTCCACGCAATCAACTTCATTGATTGCTCTGTCACTATAACTGTCACTGGTTGATTATAGAAACAATGGTTTCTATGAAAAATAGAAGTGATAATTATTTAGTTGATCTGAAGAATGAAAAGTACTGATTGTCAGTTGGATATTTTAACTGATTCTTAGTTTGCTCTAGAACAAATAGGACACATTGTTCAGATTCAGATAAATGAATGATCTTTGTCATCGAAATTGATGAAATGATCCTCCTTAATTTTGATCCATTGTGGAGGTCGAATGCTAAAATCTTCATCACTACTGTCACTATATCTAGTTCTAATGGACTTGCTTTTTTCTCAATTTATTATCAGTTTCATATATACAATAAGATGAATTGATGAGTTAAAAAGTAATATTCAACTTCAAATCTCCTTCTCCACAGTCTCTTGTAATAACAAACGTCTAAACGAATAATCATTAACTGAAGTTAAAATGCGTGAATGACCAAAATCAGTGCGTAATTTTCTAAACTTTAATTAGGTCTTACCTCGATTTATATTGTTGGTGAAATTGATCATTGCTTTTAACTGAGATTAGAGGAACTAAAACTTGGTTTCAGATGTTGGTGAAATCAGCCCTAAATGTGTGGAGCATATTTGTAGAGGCAAAATGTTGGATACAAACCCAGCAAACACGTACATCGCCTGACACTTTTGTGGAGTTACATTTTCAACATAAATTAAAATCTTCATTGTGATGTCACATATGCGTCCAAAACCTAGTAATTTTGTGATATCGCTTTGTTAACAAAATGTGGAAGAAAAATTCTTGACATTTTGACGATGAATAAAGATATCTTAATTGTGATTCCCATGCGATGCAAATATTCGTTCGTATTGTGACTCATAGCCAAAGAGTGTTGAGTTACTCAGTGTTGTTATCTCTGGGGTAGCAAAATATGCTAGTTTTGCGTTTCGAAAAGGCCAAAAATATGCTTTTTCATTTGGGAAAGTGCCGAAAAAATGCTGGTTATTCATTGAGATTATTTTCTATAGCTATTTCTGAAATATAAATTTTCTTCGACTCAACTTTTGAATGTGAATGAATATTGGGGTTCTGAGTTATCAGATTTCAAAATATTCCTAGGTCCTGGGTTAAATTTTAAATTTTTTTATTGTAAGAACTGTTTTTCTCAAACTTGAATGAATTGAAATACCTATAGTTGATGTGGTATACATATTAATAAAATATGTTTTATCTTAATATTCCCAAATGGATATGCACATTAGTGGAAACTTCTGAATGCGGAAGAACTTTCGAAGATCTGCTCCATAATATGCTTTATGCTTAACGCCAAAAATATATGCTATACATAAATCAAATATGCCAAATTTAGCTTTAACCCTTAACCACCGTAGTGCGGCAGAAATTTGATTCGCTCTAACTTATGCACACTTAAATTTTATCGCACTATCGCTTCCTTACCTTCAAATGGTCGCATCCTCCATGAATGTTTGCAATGAGACAATTCTGGTATTAACGGTTTGCTAGAAAAATGTATTTGAAGTTCCGGAGCGGTCTGTGAGACCGCACTACGGTGTTAGTGTCTGTATTCGAATACCATCCTCTCTATATTCGGGGAACAATTTTTGGAATTTGGAAATCATTCGTAACGTTTGAAACTTAAATAATGAATTAAATACGTTCCATATTCCACACGAACCGGAACATAACAGTTGATAACTGGTTTTCATGATTAGAATTGGCAGAAAAATTAAGAGAAAATTTACTTCGGAACTATAAAAAATATAATTGAAATACCATTGGCTTCTCGATTGGCTTTTTTTCCACAACAAAATAGAGAATCCAATTCAACTTTGTATAGCTTCACGAATGATACCTATTAGGTTATTATGAATTATTGTATTTTACAATTCGACAAAAAAAGAGTTAATGCTTTCGATTGAAGGTGTGCTAAATATTTTACCGGCATTCGTCCTCAGAAATGGCCGATGGTGATTTTTTCCGGATTCTTGAAATAAGCGGTGTGATCCATTCCTGTCTTGGAATAAGATGAAGTAATGGAAAAAACTTGGAAAAAAGAAGAACATGTCACACTTGCCCACCCAGCATTAAAAGAAACACATTATATCTTTGCATAATTTGTCATAAGTCGACTTGTTTAGAATGAACTAGTAAAATTTGTAAAAATTGTAGGTGTAATATTTGAGATGTTCACTGCTTGCAATTTTCGTGTTTTTTAAGCATTATATGAATGGTTTTCTGTCATTGTAATCCTTGATATTTTTATTTTTGGGGAAACATAATATTTTTATATTTTATAGATGCGTTTTCCATTTATTGTATAATATTTGGTGGTCCTGAGAACATGAACTGAAATTCAAGTTTCGACATATTTCCTTCTCATTGTACAATTTGGAATTTGAATAAAGAGAAACGAAATAGCTCATTCTTTTGTTTGAAAGCAGATCTTGATTAAAAACAATTATTTCCATAAAAAAATCTGCGTTTAATATATTTCATGATTGTATTTGGACGCCCGGTCTCACAGACCGCACCACGGTGAAAGTGCTACTGTTTTTGCACTACGGTGGTTAAGGGTTAAAAATGCTGAATTTGCACTCGAGTAAGGAATTCTTCGATCTTTAACTGTAGAGAAACTACCACATCTGGGTTTTATTGCCCCTAATTACATTAGGCCGTGATATTTTTCTCTCGAGATAAGAACCCGGTTTCCCCATGGAATTCGCACTGGTACGACGAAAGCGGGGTGGGTTTACGTCGGACAGATTCAACGTATAACAATTTTTAGACTTGAGTTTTTTCTTTTGGATCTATTCCATCATTTTGTGACTAGTGTTCGATTCGAGTAGTTCGCTGTTCGTTCGATTCGATATTAAAATTTTTTGGTTTTCTGCAATTTGAGTGCATTAATTGGTAAGTAAATTCTTTTGGTTATTGTTGTAAACTAAATATTTTGATATTTCATTCTACATATAATAATCGTATAATGAAGTTTTTATATGTGTGTTGGCGCAGAACTTTCTGATTTAGAAAAAAACATTTTTCTTCTGAGAATTGTCTTGATTTTTGCCGTTGAATTCATTATATTTCATTTGGTTCTGAAGATATTTAAAATTGAGTCCCAGTTTACTTGTCTGAAATAATGCTGTACATGTACATTGTATCCCAAATTGCTCGATTTTGGCTCTCTTTTTGTGAAAACCATCACTAGAAATCATTTCACGATATCTTTATTTTTTTATAATTTCAATTTATTATCGGTTTCAATCAACTGGAATTCAAATTAATGAGAAGTGACTCAACATTGAAGAATAGATTGGTAAGAAATTCAATGCGAAATTCACAAAAACACAATTGAAGCATTCGAATGCATTTAAATTTTGGTTTTTAGAAAGTTAGTATACTTGAAAGAAACTAGTCCTTTGAATTCTCTACTGGTCTAATTTTTCTAAAGATGATGTGATATCGGTATAGATTTCTTAGTAATTCATATTTTTTTTTATATCACCATAATTGGAAAGCCTAGTTTTTAACTAATTATTATATCTTGAGTTAAACTGCTTTGAAATCTGATCTTATTTGGATTTTTTGTGTCTTATAATTTCTAAAACTAATGTTTATTTTATCCAAATTGAACATTTTTCAGTACAAAATTTATGAGGCCGTTGGGGGTATCGGCAGCAAAAATTTCGTGGTGAGATGCTTCAGAAGGACTTTCACCGACGAAACTGCCGAACTTTCTTCAAGGACGGGCCCGTTATGAAGATTTCATTCAGTGAGTATTTTATTTGAGTTTTTTTTTTAATTGCAGTTATTCAAATAATTCTTGTAAATTTGTTGTCCAGAAATTTTTCAATGACTTACGGCGGGTTTCACAAAGCTTTGATTGTACCATTCAACAACCTTACGTAAATTCGAATCAATCGAATCACTCGTTTTGAAGTTTTAACGAATCGCGGTGGTTCCAATTAATTTAAGGCTACAATCGAAGTTTTGTGAAACCGACCCTAAGACACCTATACGAATTAAATTTAAAAACGTTGGCAATTATATTTTTATCTTCACATCAATTAAAATATGTTGAACCAATAAATTGAACAGTTGAACGAAATTGTTCAAATTACTCAACTTGATATTGAAAAAAATATTTTTACTTATACTTTCATTCTTTTCAGATGTGGTGAGGAAGAACACAGGCATTTCGGAAATACTTCGAAATATATGTAAAGGAATGGCTGCGACATGCCAGGCAGAGAAAAAAAAAGACAGATGAAGAAACTTACTACATACTATACACAAACCTATTTCGCATCTTTTTTTGTTTACTTTTTTTCATTTTTTTGTTTTTTATTTTATTCTATCCCAATGTTATCAATCATTATAGTTTTTTTGTTCGAATAAATTTTTTCATTATCCTCATGCAGTCAATGATTTAATCTAAAATATATGTAAATTTATTATTGGTAATTTTGCTCTCCGCCAGTCAAAAAAATGATGTAATTAGGAGCAAATCTTCTGATTGGGCGAAAAGAATATTGGAATTGAAAATTTTGAATAACGTCACATATATAAAGTAGTAAAATTCGAATTGAATAACAATATTTCACCTGCATTAAAAATGGTTTGATATTTATCACAAAAAACCTCTCATTTGTCAACGCAATGAGTATAACAAAATATGTCTCAAATGCGATAAGAAATGGCTTCCTATTTGAAGATATCTTTTAGTATCACATCAAAATTCCTATGCGACGTCGAAAATAAATAAAGAAAAGTGGTCTCAAAATCAACTCGCATGAGCGTCTCAAATGTGACAAGACAGATAGATTCAACTACTCATTGTTCCTAAATGCGTACTTGATGTGGAGGACATTTAGATGCATATGCGAGCGCGTGGAGAGGTAAACAGTACATCGCATAAGAGTTACATTTGCATCGCCGTGTTTGCTGGGAAGCTATTTTCAGCTTGATTTTTGTCAAGAGTACTTCTGAAGAAAATATGTATTGAAAAATTTCCGATTTAGGTGGAGATGGCTGCTGATGATACTAACAATGAACAGATGGCTGCGGTAAAATTGTGTCGTAAATGTAACCGCGTTCACCGAACTTATAGTTGTGTGC
>JAVSIQ010000402.1:0-90338 GCA_038502775.1 Hippodamia convergens
TACTATTAATTGCTCAAATGCAGTTGAATAATGAAAATATTATTCAATAGGAGTGGATAAAGTATCATTAATTTGATTCGTCGATTCAAATTCTATCTTCATTCTTTTCATTTATCTTGAATAGTTACCAAACTTTCTCCCCATTTTAAGGATATTTTGCACCATTGCAATTACCCAGCTCTTAATCGTAAGGTAGAAAACTTCACGCAACACATGACAATAAAGCTTGTGTCGTGTCATGCATGCTCCAACAATTAGTGGTAAAACATGGCATGGGTTTCTTGCTTGTAGCCGTTCAGTCTGGGCCTGGGAATACATTGCCTGGAGTCCTGATAGCGTGGAAGCAGGACTTAATTCTCAATTACGTGTTAATCTGAGTAGAAATTGCCCGATTCCTGAATAGTGATAAGCTCGCTCACCCCTAGATTTTTCGAAAGGGGCTGGAATCGATTCTTTTCTGCAGTGGGATTCACATCTGGTTTTTATGATTTCGTGAGGAACTTACGTTTCTTGTGAGAGAGACAAAAATATCGGGAGAAACAATATTACTTCACTTTAAAATCGTTTGCCAACTACACGCACATTATGGAAATCTCAAATCTATTCTACAAGTGAAGGTGTTCTCAATGATAATAACTTTCATCAGAATTATGCATGCATATGTTATCCACTTTCGACGTTTTTCTTCGATACAGATGTTTTTCCCAGCAGGATTAAAAAAGATAATATAATCAAATTTTGAATGTATTGGCTCCATTCTAAATTCAATTGTACTGGATCGATTCTAGTGATCAATAGTTTTTCTTCCGTTTGATTTTCTGCACTCGATCGCTATGAAACGCGAAACACGCAATTTGACCCAAGAGGAATGTGCCCCAGCGGTAGTTTTGCGAGAAGACGGGTGGACATACACAAGAATTGCAGAAGGGTTTGGAGTTTCCCATACAAGTGTGTCCAGAATGTTGCAGCGATTCAGGGAGACAGGTATGAATGTCCGAAGACCAGGACAGGGTAGACCACGGGTAACAACTGCCATTCAAGAACGTTACTTGAGAGTTTCTTCATTGAGACAACGGTTGCAACAGCTCGCCCCCTTCAAAATCAGTTTGAGCAAACTCATGGGGTGCAAATTAGCACTCAGACAATAAGAAATCGCCGCAGAGAATATGATTTAAGGCCTCGTGTCGCGGAAAGAGGCCCAGCTCTTACCCAAGCCCATCGAAGGGCGCGTTTGGATTTTTGCGAGAGGGCATATCCAATGGGAAGACGCCGATTGGAAAAGAGTTCTCTTCACAGATGAGTCTAGATTCTTCCTCTACTATTGTGATCGACGTTCCTTGTATACAGACGTCCAAATGAAAGATATGCTCAGTGCAATTTCCTGAATACTACTGGTTTCGGGGGAGGATCGATTATGGTATGGGGTGGAGTATCTTTCACTGCTCGCACAGACCTAGTGGTCGTTAATAATGGAGCTATGAATGCTGATGAGAATATAAAAAACATTCTTGAAGAGCATATAGTGCCATTTGCCCCATACATTGGTGAAAATTTCATTTTTATGGACGATATTGCCAGACCCCATCGTGCTAGCATCGTTCAGGAGTACCTTGAAGAGGTTGGAGTCTCTCAAATGGAGTGGCCAGCAAGAAGTCCAGATCTCAATCCGATTGGGCAGGTTTGGGACAACCTCAATAGAAGGCAGAGAAGTTCAGAAATTCATCCAGCTACTCTTAATGACATAGGAATTCAACTCGGAGAAATCTGGGAAGAACTAGATCAGAACATTTCAAGATCACTCATTTTGAGTATGAACCGTCGTTGCCGAGCTGTAATTAACGCAAGGTGTGAAAATCCCAAGTATTACATCACTTATCAGCATTTCAGTATTTTGAAAATTGTTAATTTCTCTTCTTTCACATAAGATTCCTAAATTTTTCTTCCATTTTATGGGTCTTGTTTCGTTCAAAATCTTCCGAGAGAACATAAAAAATGAGTTATAAAGTAGAGTACCTTTCATTAAAATTGAGATTTTCAGAATGTGCGTTTTTGCGCAGTGTATTTTGGCTGAATAATTGTATTTTCTTTTATACGCGTATTTTCCACTGAACTAACTCGAAATCTACAAGAATAGCACCTAGCTCATTCTATAATCTTTGCTTGTGTGTTTTTCTGTTATAATTTTGTGTTAAAAACTGGCCGACATTTTAAATGCATGGTGATTAATTGCTGAAATGAAAGAAGGAATAACCCCGTATCTGCATTATTTTCATTACCAAAGAGAATGCAAATGTAAGTTTTGAAACTCGTATCATGTCTTGATCATTCCTTCTTATTTTCAGTGATGTCAAATGGATAGAGTTTTCGGGGCAAAAATATATTGTTCTGGATAAAGTATAAAGAACTCTTGCTGGGCTGACATACAGGTCTTGTTGTACACCTCTGATATTTTTCTTCTATTGTTTTTCAAACATTCTGTAATCAATATACAGTGGACTCTCGTTAAGTCGAACTTCTAGGGATCAAAAGAACTGTTCGACTTATCTATTGTTCGGCTCACCAAACATTCGAGTTTTTCAAGTGAGACTCTACTTCATTGAGAGAAAAACTCAGGTAAACACGAAATCGTCATCAATGAGAAACTGAGCACTGGAAACATGTTCTTAGAAGTCGAAAAATCGTATGATATTCATCACGTGTGGTGATTTGTTTGCGAACCAAATTTTCTTTGGTCTCATTCATTAGATCAAAAAGTTCCACTCATAGAGGCAATGGTGGTCAGAAGAACGACTAATAGAAGTGGAGGTTCTCTTGACGACCCTTCCAGCAGTTCGACTCATCTACTAGACCCTCTAGACTCATTGAGGTGAAAATGTACTGGGTAAGATATGTATGAATCGGGTCCACAACAACTATTTAACTTATCGATGTTCGATTTAACGAGAGTTTACTGTATGAATAAGTTCTTGAAATTGTTATAATAATTCTAATATGTGTGAGTAAGAAACTAGCCGAAAATCGTAGAGAGTTTCCTATCTCTATAATCTTTGAATTGAACGTTCTCTTTTGTCATCAGCACTGATTGTGAACATACTTCTCAAAAAGTTTGTAAATTCTCAGAATTATCAATTGTTGCTTTTTCATGCTCTTCATAATATATGAAATTATGTCCACAATTCAGATCATGAAGAATCTATAGAAATGTTGGTAATCCCCATCAGGTCTATACAATTTACAGCTCAACAAGTTTACGTGCACCCTCTTAGATGTATACTTCATTATATTTTTATAGTTCACATAGATTTTCAGACATCTCTAGATTCCTCACAGGGAGAGGATGACTTACACCAAGAACTTCATATGACGTCTTTTTTGAACTTCTCTAGATAACCTCTGTTTTTAGTGTGATAATGTCACTGTGAGTTTTGATGATTTTAATATTTGTATTTCTTTAATATTTTAGCTGATTGCAAGTGACTTATTCATTTTATGAATGTGAATGAAAGTTCTGCACTACCATCTCCCTTTGACAAAATCTGAACACTCCCGATAATGAACACATCTAAATATCACAACTTTCAAAAATGACTGAATGAAACTATTTTCATTACAGTTGCTTCAGAATGATCACCCAGAAAAAATATAGGGGAGGTGCTCAAATTACAGACCATTCGAAATAACCACTATTATTCAAAACAGAAACACGAAAGCTTGTAACCGTCAGAACATTTTCTAATATCGAAGTGAAGACGAAGAAAACTCAAAGTAAATATTTTCTTACTCCCCACAACCTCCCCGTGTGGGTCTTTAATGCTACCCCTAATCGTTATATCATTTTTACTACCCTCCACTCCACTTGACGTTCCATTTTCCTAATGAAGGTCTTATTTATTTTTTTCGGAACACGCAATAATTTCCTCAACGGAAATATTCAAATATTCATTTTGTCAGGAGCAAAACAAACCATTTACTCTGACAAACTTTGACAGAAAAGCAAACATCTGACAAACTTTAGTCCTATTAGTGTGATTCGGGCGTACTTAACGCTTTTAGCGACACCGAAATTGTTGCTGAATAATTAATTTGATGGGATGGAAAATCGGTAAAGGTTGATAGGGGATGTTTTAGAAACCAATTGAAATGATATGGTTTTTTCAGGAATATATTGGAGAAGTTAATGATTATTTTCTCCTCATCAAGAGATTGTAGACACAAATTAACTGATCCACATGAGATAAGGAAATTGACTCTAATTGCAAAAGCATATAGTTTAAATGAAATTTTGTGATGAAAATTTATATAAATATTATTTCAAGTTGCACGAAATGAAATTAATTTTAGCCTGTAGGTCTGCAGCCTATACAGGGGCGGTTAAGAAAAATCGAGTGAAATAACGAAATGTTATTCCACGAGAAGTCAAGCATTTTAAGGGTCGGTTACACAAAACTTTGTTTGTACCGTTAAATTATTTGGAACCACCGCGATTAGTTGAAATTTCAAAACGAGTGATTCGATTGGTTCGAATTGACGTAAGGTTTTTCAATCGCATAATTAAAGTTTTGTGGAACCGTCCCTAAGACTATCAATACAATGTATGGCCTCCACTGTCATCAATAACAGTTTGATCTTCTTTCAATACTACATTTCTTGAGGAATCGAATTTGATTCCTTATGTTCATGGACTTTCAGAAAAAAATAAAAGAATTAGTTCTAAATTCAACATAAGAACTGTTTTCAAAACAATAAATGATTTACGATATTTATTAACAAAAACTAAACCTCTGAATGAGAACCAAAAATCAAGAAATTGTATTTACAATATTCCCTGTATTTGTGAATAATCTTATACAGGAGAAACATCAAGACCATTACAAATCAGAAAACGTGAACATAAGAATAACATAAAAAATAGAGATATTGGTAGATCACAGATAGCAGATCATGTATGTTCCAATATTGGTAATCACTAATGGATTGGAACGAAACAAAAATTCTAATGACGGAACCTGATGGTTATAAAAAAAATCAAGCAGTTACTTGTGTTTTGTTGGATGAGGCTAATAATCTCGCCAATTGTTCAGTAGGAATAGATCGAATTTGGAAGGATTTTTCGAAAAAAAAACTGCTGGTTTCAGGTGATTTTGAAATAAAATAACGACATCAACATCTAGTAATCAATATTGATCTATGTTCATCATATATTGAAAAATGTCAATCCAAAAATAAAAAAATTGTCACGATTCTATAAAGTTGAATGAAAACTAGTTATTGTCTGACGAAGGAGTTTGTTTAGACTCCGAAACATTACGCTTAAGAAATCAAAGTGTTTGCTTTCTGTTCATTGTTAGGCAACAATTTCTTCTCGTAAAGTTTTGGTCTCTGACAAATTAGTTCACAAATTTTTGGGTCGGGGCCTTTCTTATATTATTAAAAAAAATTTTCTAATTGTTTCTTGTTTCAGAGATTGGGAGAGAAAACCCAAATTAAGTTTTCAGGAAAATGCAGAGACCTGACAGACAATATTTCAATAGATATCAGTATAAATTTCCTTCCCACTTAATATTTTCTTATTTGACTATGATTACTTTACGTCCTTTCCACTTTCTGCATCTTAAAAATGACTTTTCTCTCAGTAATATAACGTCTCAAATGTTTCTCCTGTACACAAAACTGGTCCTAGGATAATTCTCGAATTTCGTGAGAAGAAGTGATTTAATTTGCTCTGGTGGTTTATTCCACTGCCCGCATTCTATTCATTCATAATATGCCGAAACACGCTAGGCCATATCTAGGAAAACCAACAAAATGTTGCATTATACGAGATTGATATTCCTTCATGTCTTTCAGAGTTGGATGTCCATCTAGGGTGAAGATGAGTGGAAGGCCGAATTTCCCTTATTCTCGGTTACCTGAATTCGTTTTTAATACTAATGTTAAAAATATTTTTTGTTGGTTTCTCATTTGTAAACGTCAGTTTCCAAAACACACTATTAATCAAGAAAGTTTATTTTTATCAAGTCACTAACTTGTAAAACTGACAGTTAACTTGCGAAATTTTCACAAGTCAGTAGTATTATTTACATTAGAGAATTTTGTTTTATCGTCATATATGTTGAAAAAACATGGTACAATTGTTTTTTCCAGTAACTCAGATTTTTAATGATGAAAGAGTTGATACTGATGATGCTGAACCATCTTTTGAGTCAGAAACTGCTGAACTCGAGGACTGCAGAACATTTGTACTCTCCTTACTATCAAATAATTTGTAAGACATTTCGATTTTTTTGTTGACCGAGTCATCGACATAACTCATCGCCATTTCGGTGCTCTTCCACCCTCCTGCACGCTTTAGTGTTAAAAATATCTCCACCGAATCCGCAACCATAGTGGCTCCAGTTCTGCGAAAAGAGTGGCCGGTGTATAACTCTGGGTCTTTTAAACCTAAATATTTCGCTATTTGCTTTGGGACACCACCAATAGTGTGCTGGCCAGCATTAAGGGAAATGCACTTTCCATGTCGGTATGTCAAAAAAAATCTTTAGACTTTCTGTTCCAGGAGGCCGAAGATTTACATATTTTCTGTATAACATGCAGGGCTGGAATCTGCAGTCATCATCGGTTATGGTGAATCTTCCTGTTGTTAAATTTTTTGTTTGCCGCAATATCACAATAACGTATTTTTCCATATCTTCTGCATCATTCATGTTTGAGGAGAGAATTTCGTCACATCGACAACATCCCTAAATCCCAAATATTGTTACAATTTTTGCCAGCAACCACTGGTCAACAGGAGCATGTAAAAGAAATTGTTCAGCCACTTCTTCACTTAATAACTTGGCCTCTTTTAGCGTATAACGCTCATTTTTTCGCTCCTTTTGAAATCTGCAAATGACAACTAAACGTCATATTTTCCAATGAATTTCCTAAGGAAAACAAACCTGCGAAAAGGGATTTCCTTTCATTTGGAAGCAGCTTTTCAGCATAGACTATTTTGCCCATAAAGTATTAGGGCTGAATCTAGCTGATAGTTGATTCAAGTAGACCAACAAAACATCTTCAATTACCCCAATCACACTTTTTGAAGTCGTCGTATTCTCGCTCGTACCTTGAAGCTGATTTTGCAGGTAATAAAACTGATGCTTCACTGCTGGCTGCCCCAATAATTCCTTTGGTACATTCATTTTTCAAATGTAAAGAAGAATAAACAGACATGTTCATGGCAACGCTTCCATAGCTTACGACAGTTGCGACAAATTATTGGGATTTTTTGCAATTTATCTAACCTTTTTACAAATGAAAAACAATAAAATATAAAACAAAACACGCAAGGTAACGGGTTTCACTGGCTCAAAGAAGTAACTGACTCGCCTGCGGCTCGTCAGTTATATCCTCCATTCGCCAGTAAAAACCCTCTTACCTTGCTAGTAATGTTACATACTATAACACGCTTCCACGTGAACAATCAATTTTAACATTGTTTGCTGTCACTAAAAGTGTCACTTTTAATGACAGTTGTACAAAAAATGATTTTCGTGACCTTTGACCAAGAATAACGCAAATAACGAAGCAGACACGAGATAATATGAGAGTTTTGAGACAACTTTGAGAAAGCTAAAATGAAGCTGTATACGAGTTTCTAGCTTCTTATCAAAAAATTCCGAGGTTTGCTCCTTTTCTATTCTCAAGTGACTGGACTAATACCAGAGTATTCTTAAGGGACCAAGCTAGCATATACTCAAGCCATGACTTTCAAATATGAGTGCTATCTACAGCATTGAATATCACATTAATTGACAGGATGGCCCATCAGGCCTCCTCAGAATATCCAGAGAAGGCGCAGGTAATGAAAGAATTAGGTGTCAGAGAGTCTGGAGCTTTCTGAGTAACTACATCTCATCTGCGAACCTTCCTAGTGATGTAATGGTCAAGAAAGTAAGTACTGAGATGAACTTCAGTACGATGCTATGCAAAAAAGAGGTATGAGAGCGGGAATACACCGACCAAATTTCAAAGAAAATACTTTTGAATTGTATACAGATGGTTTTAAAACCAACACGGGAGCTGGCGCAGGGGTACACGGGGCCAAAGCCAAGTGTGCACTATCGTTAGGCTCCTGTGTGACTGATCTGCAAGCAGAAATATTAGCAATCGAAAGATGTCTAGACATTAATCTAGAGAGAAACTATCAGAATTGCGACATATCTATACACTCAGATAGTCAAGCTGCTATTAAAGCACTGAACTCCTATGTCATCGACTCAAAGTCAACATGGGAATGCCGGAGCAAACTCAAAGAGGTAGGCAAGAAAAATAAGGTCTCTTTAATCTAGGTTCCTGGTCATCCGGAATCACAGGTAACGAAGAGGACAATAAACTTGCCAGAGAGGGTGCTCGGAAACCACTCACTGGCCTAGAACCTTTCTGCAGTATAGCAAAATGAACATATAAGAAGGAGTTTCTGGGAAAGGAGAAAACTGAAAGAGAAATACTCTGGAAGAATCTCCCAGGGTTGGATCACTCCAAAAAGTTCCTTCGGAATTTGGAAACTGCAAAATCCAAAAAATATTTGGATCTCAGTAAGAACCAACTACACCTCCTCACTGGCTTTCGTACAGGGCATTGTCGCCTCAGAAAGCACTTGCTGAGAATGGGCGTATCGGACACTGACGAGTGTAGATTCTGTGGGGAGGAGGAAGAAACTCCTATCCACCTAGTCACAGAATGCTTTGGCATTGTAAGCCAAAGGAAAACAATGTTTTGGTCAATAGACGTGTAGGAGTGAGGAATTAGCCTCACTGAAGCCTTCCGAGATATTGGATTTCATCAGATCTCTGGGACTGAAAGGCGAGCTGTAAAGCTTTGTCAGGGGGCAGTGGACAGTAACCCCTCTTCCACTATTAAGTATTTATTATCACACGAATATGAATCAAAATAAAATCAATTTATTTCTGTGACCAAGAGAGAAAATTACTGGAAAACCCTGAAGACAAGTGTCTACAGGCAGCACTACGAGCTGGAGCTTGTAACAAGCTCGCAAAACACCTCACTGTACGTACATTCTTCCAATACTCCGCACCTTTTGCGAACGCGTATGAACTTTTCTCTACACAAAATGCGATTCATAACCCGAGGGACAAGAGACGGCTAATTCCACTATTCGGTTAAATTCTGAAGTATGTACTCCAGAGGATCCTCCCTCATATCATCTCCGGCTTCCGCCGAACAATTTTCCCTGAACGAATAAAACTATATGGAATTTTATGGCGCGGTAGGTTTCAATATCCGGGGATACCAACGGAACGTAATTTATTTGGAAAATATGCGATTTTATTATCGCTACTGCAATGGTGTTTTTATTACACCGACACGGGTAAACAGTAGGTGGTTATTGGGCAGTAATATTTTTACGTTCCGCGTTCATGGCGTTGTTATGTGCTTCACATTTATCAATGTTTTATATTTCAATTTCCCCACTTGATTACGGCTGGGAGTCGTTCCGACGTATTGTGCACGATTCAATATTCATCAGCGCAGTTTGGATGGAAACTAAAGATGGGAAATCGTTCAACAATAGGAGTTGTTCAGATTTCCCGAAACAAACAGTGTTCTGTTCTTATTTTGTATATATGTATATATGTTTATTTCCCCTTAATTCATTATCTTAATTGTCACGATGCAATGGTTATGCTTGGATGGTGGTCTCGATATTGAGCTTTGTTTCAACTTTGTCTTGCTGTCATGCGCTAGAAGTTGATATGGCTTACCCAACTAGCAAAACTAATTTTATAAAGGCTGTAAGGACTGCTATACAGCATATCTTATAGAAACGTGAAAATCTTATTATGTGGCTATAAACCCTTATACAATGTCTTTACAACCAAAAAGGGCCCACGTTTACACAACAGTTCCGTTCTTTTGGGACATCCTGTAGTAAACTACGCAACCGTTATAGGATCATCAATATGATGATTATATAACTGTCCTATAAGTATGTCTTCGGGATTAGTTATACAATCCATTTATAATATCTTATAAGTATTTTATAATGCAGACAGAATCGCTAATACGATAATTTTGTTTTCTACTGTTGAAATTCGGAATAGAATTGTCACAAGAATATTTCATAAGGTATATCTATATAAACGTTTGCGTTTTGTGTAGGTTTAAGATCCAACATCGGGTATTATGGCGGTGGGTGATTATTGTTTCATCATATTGCAGATATTAAAGACCTAATATATCGCTTCTGGACGGAATGTATTTGCCCAGCTAACTTTTCTGACAATATATATATAATTTTTGATGAAAAAATTAAAGCGCCTCCGTTTAGCATACATTTAATAGGTATTATGAAAAATGAGAAATATAAAATTTTGTTTCATTTGTTGAATTTTCAACTTGAAACGAAATTTGCATTGTGGCAGTTGTGAAAGCAGAAAAAAATCTTCATATTTCTTTGAAAATTCCATTTTTATTTCACTTTCTTACGTTTGCATATAATTTTTTCACAATGGCGGCGGTTTCTGAATAGCCAAACGTTTAATAAATATGGCGTATAGGGTAGAATACAAATAAGACGCCTTATACAATGATTCTGTTTTCTTCTGAGCTGTATACGATATTAAAGTTTTATAATGGTGTTTGATGCAGCGCCATAAAGTTGTTTTTGACAGTCTTGGGAGTCATGGTGAAGTTTGATTCTTGACCAATTTCGAATGTTGCCAGATTTAATGAAAAATTTCCAATTGCATTTTGTTTTTTACAGAAAAAAAGGAAAATACTCATATAAAAAGAGTGTATTGGTATAGTGAGTGGTCAGAGTGCGTGCAAAAAATACACGTCACTGTTTTGCATAAAGTGTAGGCTATACAAAAATGTTCGCAATAATTATCAGTTAATATTCAATAAAAGCTGTTTACTCAGTGAAAATAAAAGGGATCTATCGCAATATTGTGTTTCGAACAGATGACTTTTCAATATTAAATTGCAAAACATACATTGTACGCGCAGAACATAAGGATCTACAAGATAGATGTCATAATAAATTAAATGGTCTTCCTATTCATTGCAACTATTTTAATGTATGTTGGTATAACTACTAATTGCCCAAGCTAGCAACACTGGACTTGAGCTTTCCGGCTTATCGTATAGCGCGTTGGCAAACTACATAATAGAACAGAAGTATCGCTTAGCATACGTGCGGTACGACAGTAAAGGATTCTTTGGTTGAATTGTGTTTGGAATAACTTCAGTTACCTATACAGATTCTTCCCAAGCTTGAGCTAACCTCAAATTATTAGATTCGTTTTTACCGGTACTCATATTCTTTAAAGATGTTCAAGATAGTAGTTCTTCAGGAATGTCCTTGGATCTTAGGGAGGAGATTAGCCAGGTTCCATATAACGAAAAGCTCCTTCAATGCAGAATTATTTTTGTTGAAAGATATTCCATATCTTAAGTAGTTCCTTTATTAGAATCTTCTTTTCGATTTCAGATAGAGAATGAATCAAATTTTCGTCTCCTCGGTGTCAGCGGTTACTTCATGAGAACTATTGATTTCGACTCTTTCATTTGTCATGTCATGTTGGTCTTTATTTCCTTCATATTGTTCTTCAGTATTAACTGCCTGAAGCTAAAATTGGTGTATCCTCTAGATTAGCCTCTTCGTTATTTGCCACTTCAACTAGAGGTTGATCACGCGAACTGCAATTCTGAGAAAGTATTCTATTGCCCCTTTTTTTAACTGATCTTTTGAAGTGACACTTTGCTTTGCTTTTTTCCAGTCAGATATTACCGAATTCATTTTGTAAACGAAACCTGCTGGGAAGCCCGGGTAATTTTTCTATTAGGTACTATTGGGTTATGTTTATATGTCCGGAGAATAATAATTATTATTAGAGATCGATGATATGAATAGATTTCATAACGCAGAACTTGAGATGAATTTATTCTATAAGCTCTTCATAAGAGAGAATACTGTTGAAGTTATTTAAAAAGTATTATAAAATACTTTTATATTTATTGTGTAATATTTTACTTCAGCGTAAAGCAACAATTTTGTTAGTTCTCTTAAGAAACCCTAATACAACTTTTTATACAGCTCCCTTTACAACCAACTTTTAACGTCGCTATTAAAAGTAATACAATAGCTATGCAACCGCATTATAATGTGTTTTAAAATTATACCATAGGAATCTTATAGTTCGTTATGCGATTATTATAAAATTTGTATGCGTACGCTATTTCTCTTGTCGTATTATATGAGTTGTAAGAATGTCTATAAAACAGCATTATAGAAACCTCTCTGTTTTATGATAAAATTGTCGTATTCAGATGCATTAAAAAATAATTTTATTCTTTCCAGTGGCGCTATAGGATAATTATAAAACAATTTTGTTCTTTTAGGGGTCTATTTTGCTAGTTGGGTATACTGAGGCCAGTTAAAGGAAGAAGAAGAAGACAAGGGCCACCCCCCTTCCGCACTAAGGGCGGACCATCGAGACCTCTAGCACTTCAACAACCAGACCAGTATCATATACCATCCAGCAGAGTCAGTTCATATAATACACAGTACCACGATTTTGCCACGTTGTCCTACCGGTAATGGTAAGTCTATATCATACTTATAGTGTTTTTGTCAGCATATACTAAGTCTTGTGATTCCTGGTACAAACTGTTTCGATTGTGAATTTCATTGAATACCATCACGAACTAGCGAATCCGATGATTTTACACTCTTTCATTTAATAGCAATTAAAACAAACAGAATTATAATAATAATAATAATAATGTTTATTCAAGTGAAAAATACATTCAAATAAACAGAGAAAAACTACGAGATAATAGTTTTCCAAGAAAAAAAAATTATCTGTGTGTAGTTTAAAATATAACAAACAATTCTTATCCTATTCAAAGCAACAAAAAAACGAAAAATATACACATATACCTACAATCTATTCACATTATCAATTTTACAAATTTCACTGAGCAAAGGAAAAAAGTACATCATGTTATATCACTCTATATGGTTGTTAACAAAAAAAACAAATTGTCATCTTCGGGCGTTTTGTCACAATACAGGTATTTCGTATCAACATTCGGGCATTTTTTGTCTATTGTCGGTGATTTTACGGATATTTGATCAGTTGTTTATTGGAATAGTTTATTCTAAAACAAGTTGCAGAATGAGCTCCTATTCCAACACGAATGCGAAGTTCGAAAACGAGCGACGAAGGAGCGAGTTTTCGATAGCATGAGTGTTGGAATTGCCTTCTGCAACGAGTATTAGACGATATTTTCTCTATTTCAGTCAAGTTTCGTGAAATACTCTCGAAATTGAAATAAAAATGCAGATTATTGACTTTTGTATTGTATCTCGGAGTTGGTTCCACTAACGAAATTTGACAGATTACGAAATTTGAATTGATTTGATTCGAAAATTGAGTAGATCGAGGGTCAGTACTGACAACCACAAAACGAAAAATATAACTGAAAACAATGCTGTAATGAGTTTCATTACAGCATTACTTTTAGTACTGTAATGAACCCATTACGATACTGAAATAGAGAAATGGTATTTCCATAACAGCACCCCGAAGGTATATACAGGGTGACACATACTCATGGTACACCCCCATTTTCTCCCTTGTTTCTGTAGCTATATTTCTGAAATTTAGAACATTGAATATACTCGCTACAGGACATTTTTTGACATATTCAGAAAAAAAATCCAATTTCTGGTTTTTCCGGAAATGACATCAACTTCGGATTTTCAAATGGGACATCCGGTATATTATTACATTTTTGAAATCTCCATAATTTTCTCAATCTAATGATACCTCATAGTTGATATTTCATTCGTCAGAACGCCCATTTTATTTTTCGATCTAGAGAGCTATAAACCCCCTAAAATTATTCGAAATAATCAAAATAATGCTAAACTTTAGTAATTTCGATTTAAAAAGTATCGTGGTTCGAAATACGTGCCAAAAAAGTAAACCACAACCTTTTTTCACTCGAAACTCCGTTTTGTCAAATGGTAGCATAATGGTACTCTGACGTCATTCGAAAGTACCATCGGTGGGGTATCCATCCATATCAACAATTTTTCTGTATAACCAATACGAACACGATAATGGAGTTTAGACAAGTTTAAGTATCTTTTCAATTCAATCCAAAGTTGATGTCATTTCCGAAAAAACCGGAAATTCGATTTTTTTCTAAATATGTCAAAAAGTGCCCTATAGTGGGTATATTCAATTCCAAATTTCAAAAATATAGCTACAGAACAAAGGAGAAAATGGGAGTGTACCATAAGTCTGTGTCACACTGCATATATTCTTATGAAAAGGAGAGCTAAAATAATACAGTTATTAATAATATATAGGGTCATTCACGAATATGGCTCTATAGAATATTTTTAGGAAAGAGACAAGATTCAGGATTGAAATTCTAAAGGTGAGCTTCAAGTACGAAGACGACTTCTCGTATATTTTTTGGAGATTCTAGGACCAGTTTTTCCGTAAGTGACATCAACTTTCGTTTTTCAAACAGGAAGACCCATTTTTTATTGCATTAATAGATTCTCCATTGAATTATGGGTCTTTCTGAATCCAAAAGTTTGAATTTTCCCTTTAAATGAGGAAATACGAAAAAAAAATCTCAAAATTGAACTCTGTTGAAATACAAACAACTTCGAGGTTTTTTCAATAAAAATTCTCATTTTTCAGAATCTCCGACACTAAGGTAAGGCTGGTGCTTTTTTTCCTATAGCGTGATTTTCATAATATGATACAGGAGGTCACAAATTCTTTGTCGGAGTTAGAAGTGACGAAAAATCAAAAAATCGTTTTTTCTAAATTGGAACCCCATTCATTCTGAATAATTTTCCTTTCTTTTCAGATTGAGAATTGCAGGTCGTTTTGGAAAGAATCTGTTTTTCTGTGCCAATAGAAGGATAACATGAAAATTTTTTTCAAAATCACTCTAATATCTTTCAAGATTTCTGTGATATTTAATATTCTCAGTAAATTTTTTCCTCCAAGTACAAGGTTAGTGTTTTTTTCAGCTGAGGTTTTTCCTTTCCTCATTTAATCGTACTACAGACCTGTATAGTTTTCCTGTGTTGCACCAACCTCAGCCAGGTACCATTTCGTTTAAATATGTATTGTATTATTTTAGCTCTCTGAATCAAAAGAATATGTAGCAGGGAAATAAAAAAAAATAGATGACTTCGTCTTTATTTTCACCTCAGAATGCTGAGGCCAATATATTTATCCTCAGTGTTTTTCCTTGCTTCCTGTGATCAGAAGGAGTCAATCGAAGAAAAAAACAATAATCCTCGATATTTTCAGAAAGATGAACATTATGAAATTCAGTTCGAAGCGTCAGTCAGGATCTTATGTAGCTCAACATCTTTCGTCCTTTCACTCAGTTCAGGAATCAGATCAGACCCAACGCCACCTCGATCTGCATCGGAAACATTTATATCTCCGAGGCATCGGTCGATTGACTTGTCAATTTTAGACATCATGGAGGATAATAAGATTTCCTCCCAGAGCAGTCGCGATGTTTCTTAAGCAGGTCACAATTCGGCAATCCAGAAAACCATTATGCGACATGCTAAAATATAGACAGTACTTCGCGAAACGTGCAGATAATACGGAATTTCTGCTCCAGATTCTATTCATACTGAGAGGGTCCTGAAAATTTCAGCGTTTTGCCAAAGAAAGGAATGGCGAGCGTACATGAATTGTTTAGATCTGCATTAATTAATTCATATCCATTTGTATTCCGACAGTAAACTTCGTTTCTGGAAATATGGAAAAGATTGCTACTTAAGTTTTGAGTAAATATTTTTTTCACTCTAGCAATTCCGCTTTCCGATATGTGAATTATCATTGTATAAACAACTCCCTACTACTTTAATGAAAGACTATCCAAATTTAATGATTATTTAACATTTTAATCCTCCCTTAAATATCACATCTTTTGTTATAGTCGATGGAGTATAATAGAGTATTCGGTATGATTTTAATGAATGAAGTGTGAAGTAATTATTTATATCCATTCAGGAAATACACTAGCAATTTTTTTCCAAACTTCATTATCCACGACAAATCTTTATTTGATACAAAAATTAAAGAGAGGGGGAATATAAAAAAAAATTCCCTCAGAGAAAAAGTTTTCATTAGAAACTTCCACTTTCTAACCATTTTATATGTATTTATGGCTCACTACATTGGATTCAATAGCTTCCATACAACGAAAACATATATGCTGTTGCAGATTCTTATTCAAAACTTTTTGATACCAACGAATCCTTAACATTGATTTAAATATATTTCTGAATATTTTTTTTTGAGAGTTTACCTCTCAATGTATGGAACAAAAATGAATAACAAAAATGTTGAAATAATATAAGAAATGTATCAATTAATCAGAGTCCGAATCATTTCAAAACATTGCTGCCTAACAATGAAACAAGAAATAAAAGGAATAATACTTCGAAATTTGAAAGTTTATTACGTTTTGGTGCCTATGTCAGACTCCTTCATCAGACAAACATTCCAATTTTTATATCTTCATATATAAAACTAACTGGGCCATTTTGTTGGTTACACCATTTATAACTTATGATTAGATGAACTATTTGTTATGAAAGATTTTTTCTTGGATTCTTCTACGGCGGGGTTAACATAAAATACATTAAAACTCTGAAAACTTTGATGAAATTAGAAATAATTTCCTTTTTTGCGAATAACGCTAATAGGTGTCGCTACGGTACATTTTCCGATAATATTAACGCATCTGTGTCTATGTGTGTTATTACACGTATC
The DNA here is from genome assembly GCA_038502775.1 of Hippodamia convergens. Classification (NCBI taxonomy): domain Eukaryota; kingdom Metazoa; phylum Arthropoda; class Insecta; order Coleoptera; family Coccinellidae; genus Hippodamia; species Hippodamia convergens. Next base: position 16,839 of record JAVSIQ010000402.1, read on the forward strand.
TTTCTTTCCCACGGAAAATTTTATCAAGAAATGTTCTACAATTCATTATCGCCATTAGATGGCAATGATAGATAATGATAGTTATCTATATCTATGATGGCAATGTAAACAATTATTATGTATTTCTAGTTGCCTTAACGTGCAAATCAAGACATTGACATTTTTTATTGAATACAGAAAAATACAATGGGTGTTTCCAAATAACTTCATTTGGAGCAGATATATTTAAGGAACGTGGATTCAATCCAACATTCCAGGTAAGAATATAATATCAACATTAATGATTTCAAATCGACTATTTTGTGTTCCCTTTCTGCTATTTAGATCCAAGGTCAGATTCACCATCTTATTGGATCATAACAATCACTTGAAGATACACATCATAAATTCCTCCAAATTTACTTCATATAGGCAATATGGATGATCAACGTCAATCAATTAATGCAGATGTGAGAAGAATAATTCTTCAAGATCTGCAGCAACTACTTCATGATCATCATGCATTGGGTCGATTGTTCAAAACTGTTTTGGAAAGTATGCCAATAGACAATCACAGGGTTGTGATTAGAGCAGATAACCGACCTGTTGGAGCACATGACGCCAATTCAACTTCCCTACAATAGACGAAGTGGCAATTGTGATTGTAGATGAAAACTTGGAAACGCGTGATATTGTTCCTACGCGTCGCAATACTGGAGAATTGCAACGAATATATGAAACACACCGTTTATACGATGCTCGGCAATACCCGCTAATGTTTTGGAGAGGTGATGATGGATATTTCTTCAATATCAAAATGATAAATCCATTGAATGGTGAGTACCTTCATTAAAATTTAAGCGGTCTACTCAATAAGAGTTTGAATTATTTGATTTTAAGCCAAGAAACCACCAAGAAAGTGAGCTCGAAGAATTATTATTCATTTCGTTTGATGGTTCGTTAAAATGCTGACATTTCTTGCATTCTTGCAGCAGTATTGTGTGGACATGTATTGTGAAATTAGCTGACCCGGCAGACTTCGTACTGCCTCAATCGATAAATAAAAAATTAACTTAAATATTATAATAAACCATTATGGTATAGGTAATGTTGGCCAAGAAGTGTTTAGAGTCATTTCCTATCTCAGAAACTGAAGAACGTAGGGAATCTGGTGGTGGGACTAATTGTGGCAATTGGCAGTTAGATGAGGTAGCTGACCCGGCAAACTTTGTTTCGCTTTAGGGATGAAAAAAGTTGTACTCATCATTGGTTTTTTTAGGAAGGAAATATATTAGATGAAATAAGAAAAAGTACAAAATATACAAAAAATTTAATTGCATTGAAATAGGTACGTACATCGTTATTCATACATCAGAAGAATTCTCTTCATTTAAGAGGTAAAGAGGGAACTTTTTTTGATATTTTATGGATTGAGGCAGTACGAAGTCTGCCGGGTCAGCTAGTTTGATATAGATGGCATTTAGACCCACATTTTTGCCTTAACCAGAACCTGATGTTGCTCCTTTATCTCAATAAATAGCGTTTTGTAGAGTTAGGTCTATAGGGTCAGCTTGAATTTTTTTCAAATAAGGGAATAATTTCAATATTTCACCAGAAATGAGATGACCAGAAATTAAAAAAAAATGGGGTTATGAATAAACGAGATTTTGTTTTAATTGAATGAGTTGGCTTTAGACCTCTGGTCATGCAACCAGTCACAATTCCAAGAGTTGAGCAATGCAACTTTGATAGTTATTCTACGCTTTGTATAAATAAAATGAAGGAATAAGTATAGATAAGATATTTAGAGAGTGTAAATATAAATAAACAAGTGAATAATAATAACAGTAAATAAATAATTTCAATATGAAAGAAAAAAGTTAATATTGATTAAAATAAATAAGTAAACGACAATTAAACAGGGACACATTCTTCACGCCACTGGGGTCTATCAGGGCAACTTTATGAAAACAAACAGGGAGAACCTCGGAAGCAAGGGATTAAGAGTAAGGAAAAGGAGAATTTCAGAACATTAAATATTAAGATTAATTTTACAGAGGTAAGAAATAATTTCCGAGTAGATTTCAAAATTTTTTAGAGCAATTAATATTTCTGATAACTGTTTTGTTTCATCGGGAATAAACGAGATGGAAAAGTTTTTAACGTATTCATGACGGAAATAAATTATTTTCTCCATATTCACATTCGGTTAATGCTTCATATTATCGATTATGACCAGGTCAAAGAAAAAGGAAGGAAGAAAAACAAACTACTTAGTGATTGCGTTATATAACGTTCGGCCCGAAACATTATTCTTCATTTGTGTGTCATGGATTCAGGGATCTCTTGGGATGAAGAGGCAATCATTTTAATGTTTTGTTGCGGGCTGCCCGCCAGCCCAGAAATTCTCGGAGGACTTACGTCATAATCTCTCCCTGCATCATTAGGCATTAAAGTAGGAAATAGTTTTAATTAATTGAAATAAATTGGTGAATGAAAAGTCGATAATGTCATCCCTTTTTTCATTAACTGAGTTGATAATTGGATGAAAGAAGAGATGAAGTGTTCAAAATCGGGGTTGTTTTGATTTTGTAGAATTACTGTGAAGGACTGTATCCAGATAAGTGAGTTGGAGATGTTATTATATAACATTACTAGCAAGGTAAGAGGGTTTTTACTGGCGAAAGGAGGATATAACTGACGAGATGCAGGCGAGTCAGTTACCTACTTGAGACAGTAAAACCCGTTGCCTTGAGTGTATTGTTTTATATTTTATTTGTTTCTCATTTGTGAAAAGGTTAGATAAATTCCAGAAAAATCTAAATAATTTGTTGCAAATATCGTGAGCTATGGAAGCGTTGCCATGAATATGTCTGTTTATTTTTGTTTACATTTATTTTGGCGGGAGCGAAAATGAAGGTACCAAAAGAAATCATTGAGGCAGCCAGCAGTGTTGCATCAAGTTTATTACCTGCAATATCAACTTCAAGGTACGAGCGAGAATACAACGGCTTCAAAAATTGGCAAAACAAAAATAGTGTGATTGGGGTAACTGAAGATGTTTTGTTGGTCTACTTGAATCAACTATCAGCTAGATTCAGCCCTAATACTTTATGGTCAAAATGGTCTATGCTGAAAAGCTGCTTGGAAGTGAAAGAAAATACCCCTGTTCGCAGGTTTGTTTTTCTTGAAAAATTTATTGAAAAATATTACGTTTAGTTGTCATTTGCAGATTTCAAAAGGTAATAGCGTTTATGAAATGAAAAAATGAGCTTTATACGCCAGGGCAAGGTATTAAGTAAAGAAGAGGCTGAACAATTTCTTTTACTTGCTCCTGATGACCAGTGGTTGCTGGCGAAAATTGTAACAATATTTGGGATTTTTGGATGTTGTCGATGTGACGAAATTTTCTCCTTAAACATGAAAGATGTAGAAGATATGGAAAAATATGTTATTGTGACATTGCGGCAAACAAAAAATTTAACAACAAGAAGATTCACCATAATGGATGATGGCTGCAGCTTCAAGCCCTGCAGGTTATACAGAAAATATGTTAATCTTCCCCCTCCTGGAACAGAAAGCCTGAGATTTTTTTTGACATACCGACATGGAAAGTGCATTTCCATTAATGATGGCCAGCACACTGTTGGTGGTGTCCCAAAGCAAATAGCGAAGTATTTAGGTTTAAAAGACCAGAGTTATACACTGTCAACTCTTTTCGCAGAACTGGAGACACTATGGTTGCGGATTCGGGTGGACATATTTTAGCACTAAAGCGTGCAGGAGGGTGGAAGAGCACCGAAACTGCGATTAGTTATGTCGATGATTCGGTCAACAAAAAAATCGAAATGTCTAACAAATTGATGATGGCGTTCCTGTAGCAGGACTTTTTTTGGTTTATCCCGTGCTTTCGACACTTTGAATATTGATTTCATCTTGGACAAGCTATATAATCTAGGATTCAGAGGGGTCTTCCTTGAGTGGGTCCGAAGTTTTTTGACAGACCGTATGATGTTTTGTTCGCATAGGAGTAATTAACTCCAATAGATATGCAGTTGATATGGGGGTACCTCAGGGATCCATTCTGGTCCTCTGATTTTCGTCTTGTTCGTGAATGATCTGCCAGGCTATCTGAGAGATAAATTCAAAGACCTAATCAAGAGTATATTGATCTTACAATTTGCAGATGATACATCGTTTCTCGTCACTGCCCCTAACCTTCAAGAATTACGTGCGAGATGCGAGATGCTCGTTCAGTACTTCTCTGAGTGGTGCAAAAGTAATCTTCTTATACTCAACATCGAAAAAACGAGATTGCTTTATTTCCAGACTCGAACTTCTTGCAAGGATCTTTCTTTAGTTCTCCCTAGTGGAGAATTGAAGTCTTCTGATAGTGTGGAATTTTTGGGTTTACGAATTGATAACACGCTGAACTGGCGTACCCACTGCACTTATGTTTGTACCCGATTGAGTAGTTCATTTTTCGCATTAAAAAGACTGAAGAATATTTTGCCAATGGAATCATTAATAGGGGTGTACTATTCTCTAGCCTACAGTCATATGAATTACAATACTATTCTTTGGGGAGGCTCTCCAGGTGAAAGTGAGGTTTTTATTTCTCAGAAGAGAATCATAAGATTGATTTTCGGCTTGACACCCAGGGAGTCTTGTAGACCAACATTCATCAAGCAAAAAATGCTATGTTTTCCTTGTATATATATCCTAAACTCTTTGCTGTACATTCGAAAAAATATACATTTACTGAAAAGGTGCTCTGAATATCACAAGTATGATACCAGACATAAGGACATAATCTGTCTACCAACCCACAGAACCACGAAATTTCAACAATCGCCTCTATATGCTGGAATCAAACTTTTCAATCATCTGCCAGAGCGAATTAAAGAACTTGAATATTTTAGGTTCAAGAAAATCACTAAGAATCTGTTGCTGGAAAAATGTTTCTACAGCAAAGAGGAATATTTCTATGCTAAGTTGAATTGAATTTTCATTGTAATTTATTTTTTTTTCTGTCCAATACTTCGACCTGTCCTATACGAATGTTTATTTGTCTTATGGGATGCAATAAATGATTATGATTATGATTATGAATTATTTGGCAGTAAGGAGAGTACAAATGTTCTGCAGTCCTCGAGTTCAGCAGTTTCTGAATCAACAGATGGTTCATCATCATCAGTATCAACTCTTTCATCATCAAAAATCTGTGTTACTGGAAATAACAATTGTACCGTTATATGACGATAAAACAAAATTTTCTAATGTAAATAATACTAATAACTTGTGTAAATTTTGCAAGTTAATTGTCAGTTTTACAAGTTAGTGACTTGATAAAATAAACTTCCTTGATTTATATTGTGTTTTTGGAAACTGACGTTCACAAATGAGAAACAAATAAAAATATGTTTTGATATCATTCACAATCATGAAATGAATAAGTCACCCGCCATGAAGTTAATACAGTAAAAATACAAATATTAAAATCATCTATAAACTCAGAGTGACATTATTCAACTAAAAACAGAGGTAATTTAGATAAGTTCGAAATGAGATCAGATGAAGTCAGACTTAGACTTTTAGACATTTCCATTAATTCAAAGCTAAACTCAACGTTTACAGTGATAGAGCAATCCAAATTGATCGCGAGAGCCTCGTTATTCCATCAGAAAAACAGAAGGTTGAATAATGAATCATTAGAGTAGACTGAGTTGTAATGAAAGTTAGATCAGGCGTTAGAGGAGATACTTGCATTGAAAACTTAGTAGTCTAAGTCTGTTCTTCATTGAGATTATTACAATGTGAAAATATCAAGAAATCAATATCTATAATCTATAACGTTGGTCTATGAGAGAATGCTAAATTAATCAATTGAAACGACATTTACACTTGAGATCTTACTTGCTCTAGTGGTTCAGATGAATGAACTTGAAAATTTCTTATTTATACTGAGGAGATCATACCAATTGAATGATTTTACCACTATTAGACGAGACCGCTCAAGGTTGTACACCTAATAGATTGTAACATTTAGAAAATTCTTCTTTTGCATCATTTCAAACTGCTGTTTCTCACATATACTCGATGTTTTCAAGTAGTAAGTGATCGTTTTATAAATTTTAATGGTACTCAACATGAGCGGAGTGCAGGTATAACCTGGTTCGTAATAATGGACGAATAATATTCCTACGTCATTATTTCGTCGGCTGTTACGATTCAGGGTTGCTTTAACTGCGGTTGAATCTTTAATTACGGCAACGATTAAAATCTGCGGGGTTAATTATATTGAAATGGTGGCTCAGAATGCTTTCATGTCGACCCGCCATTGTGTGCGGGTATCAATTAACGAGATTCACATTTCAGATTTCTTAATGATAGAGAAATTTTGTGTCGCTGAGGTTATTACGACTTGCGAGTTTGCAATGAAACGGGGATAGAGGGAGTTACTGTTCTGGACAAGAGAAGCAAACAGATTGGACCTCATGGTGAACTTATAATATATTTAGTTCCCGCAATTGTTTCGATACAATAATAGAGAGTAAGTCAGAATATTTCAATTGTACAGGGTGGGCAAAATTGGTGATGCTTGAACTACAACTTTCCAACGGTGAGAGATAGGGGAAAATGAATGACATGTTTCGGTGGTCTTTTTTAGAGGAACTGATGATGCCATCAACTGCATTCCTCTATCTTCTTTTGTTTTCGAGTTATAGGGCAAACTTGAAATTTGGACAATTTCAACTCTGGCCATTATGTCCGTTTCTGTTTGTGCTAGGATGTTGAAATAAAAACATTATAGAGGCCCTTTTTCATAGCAATGCAGTGGCGTACTTTGTTTTTTTCCAAGAGGTTTCCATTCTGAGCTACAACATAAAGTTTTGTTTTTCTTATAGAAACAATAATTTCAAATAACTTCATAGGAATAGTCATTTCTTTCCCGTTTCAGAAATTTATCATACATCATACATTCAGATTCATTCAGTTATCATGCAAAGTATAATTTTAATTATTGAGTACTAGCTGACCCGGCTGACTTCGTACCGCCTCAATCGATAAATAGAAAAGCATCTTTAATATTATAATAAACGTTTATGGTATAATACCTTGAAAGTGGACATTATATATTGTCCTCTACAATATTTGTTACTCCAAACGATGTCGTCTGGAAACAGCTGTTATATTTTTAAAAGAACGTAAGGGATTTGGTGATGGGACCTATTGTAGCTATTGGCAATTTGATAAGCTAGCTGACCCGGCAAACTTTGTTTCGCCAGTTTTTTTTAAGAACGAAATATATTAGGTGAAATACAAAAACAATACAAAATTACAAAATATTTAATTGCATTGAAATAGGCAGGGTGGGCAAAATTGGTGATTCTTAAACTACATCTTTTCAACCGTGAGAGATAGAGGAAAATGAATGACACGTTACGGTGATCTTTTTCAGAGAAACTGATAATGTCATCAACTGCATTCCTCTATCTCCCTTCGTTTTCGAGTTATAGGACAAAATTGAAATTCGTACGATTTCAACTTTGGTCATTATCTCCGTTTCTGTTTGTGCTAGGATGTTGAAATAAAAACATTATGCAGGCACTTTTTTCATATCAATCCAGTAGCGTACTTTGATTTTTCCCAATAAGTTTCCTTGCTTAGCTATAACATGAAGTTGTGTTTTTTCTTACGGAAACAATAGGTTGAAATGGCTTAGAAGGAATCTCCATTTTTTCCCGTATCAGAAATATATCATACATCATACATCGTCCTCCGATTCATTTAGATATCATGAAAAATATAGTTTGTATGTGAAATTTGAAATATTCAGTATTAGGTAGAATGAATCACAAAATAATATGTCTCTACGCATGGTGTCATTATTATTTTGCGATTAAAACCTTGATTCAATTCTCCTTGGTTTGATCTCTGTCCAGAACAACTGTCAATTCGAAGTCATTATTGTCGCTAAAATAAAACATTTTAACATACCATGTTTCTTGTAGTTTTCAAACATTTCCATAGTGCCGGCAATAATGACTTCGCATTCAAATAATTGACAGTTGTTTTCATTGTCACGTAACTTTTCTGAAGAAATCCGAGGCAACATACATAAGAGAAGGAAGGACTTATGCAGAACAGAGAGGGACCAAGTTAAGGCACTGTCAAAATGATATGTTCCAAACAAAATAGAAGGAGGGGTGGCAGTGCCTCAAATTCATTCATTTCATTCGCATGTCCACATTCTCTCTCTAGAAAGACGTCCATATAATAAGTCTATGATACTTTCACAAATAACAGAAATAACTTTTGTCTTGGTCTGTGATACTTCCACTTCAAAGAACCAAAGATTAACCTGCAGGTACCTCTTTGACAGAGACGCTAAGATGTTTTCTTCGTTTTCTTTAGTGCCGATTCTCAATGGACATAACCGAAAAACTTCTGTCAAAGTTCGTAGACATAATTATATTATAATTTTTAAGAATTGAATTTATGAGTCCAATTTCAATTTCTGATAACAGACTACCACAGGCGTTATTTTGAATTTAATACTTCAAAATTATAAACATAATTATGTGCACGACAGGGGACCTTAGAATTCCAAGGCTTAGACCTTGAGGCAACTCAAAATATCCAGTTTTTGTTTACATTGCCATCTAATGGCGTAGAATGAGGATCTGTTGAAAACGTTTTCCCATAAAATTTGCCGTAGTGTTCGGAAGAAAGATAGGTGTTATATAACACATGGACCCAGATGCGTTATTATTATTAGAAAATGTAGTTCACCGAATTAATATCAAATATAATTATTTCACGAAAACGCTAGAAGGAAAATCATTTCCTATTTTTTTTCCATTTCATCAAATTCTTCAGAATTTTAATGTAATTTATGTTAACCCTGCCGTAGGAGAATCAAACAAAAAATTTTCATAACAAATAGTTCATCCAATCTTGAGTTATAAATGTTGTATCCAACAGATTTAGTTTTATATATTAAAATTGAGTAGGCTGAATCACAGAATAAAATGTCTTCACCGAAAATTCAACTTTATGGCTAAATTCCCTATGAAAAGCATGCTATAACAATATCTCCGACCTGTTTTTATACTATTCATGGCAGACCATATATTTCTGTGAAACTCGGATACAGAAATTTTATCAGATAGAATTGCGATTGGATCTTTGTTGAAAATATTGCAAATATTCCATTCAGATTCAGATTGATTCCAGACAAGAATTGGACAAAAATGCTCTACTGTACCGTTATGGAATGCAATTCCTATTCATATAGGACACAAAGTTGCAGACTTCTCTTCAAAGATTTGCGCAGCAAAAGCACAATGCCAAGTTGACCTTATTCAGATGGGAAAATAGGGGGGAACATGTTGGAGGTGAGTATATCTTAACTTTTATCAGAACACTCGTGAGAGTTACTGCAAACATAACCTCGTAAACAGAGTCAAACGCGAGATTCCCAAACATCCAAGGAATAAGTGTAAACTTTGTCTCCTGCAATGCGAACTGGAGGCACAATTCGTTCTAATCCCTCCATTTTCCCCCCAAGTTTCGGATCCCAAATGAAACAAACCTCTGCTGGGTACACTGAAAGATGCGTATATCTCCTTGATAATTTTTGTCGCGTTTTGGGGCTGAAAATTTTCAAATCCTGAAATGGAGTTCTTGATGATTAATGAAAACAAATCTCCTACAATATGGGATGAAAGGAATACGGAATTTCTCGTCTACCCAAATTTAATTATAAACATGTAAAACGTACATAGTAATGTTAAAATTTGGAAATTACTTGAAATAATTTCATTGCGAGAAATTTCTCGATTTGATGCCTCCTATCTTTTCTCAACAATATATAGGATGATTCGTTCATTCTGAGAGAACTTCCATTCGACTTTATTTCCGTCTGTGTATCAGAATTGAATGATTTCATCAGAATTTGTAGCATCTGTTGGATTAGATATCAGAAAAATCAATTTTGACTGCTGATGTGAAAATGAAGGAAGCAAAACTCTGAATCATTCAAATTCTTGTTATAATGATCAAAGAAATCTGACGATGTAGGAACATTATGATAGTTATTTATTCTCATTTCATTATGAGAACGTCGAATCTTGAAAATGATGACAATTATTGGTTGTATATAACACTGCTGTGGGGCTCTGAAAAAACGCAGATTAGTAAAAAATAATTGATTTTCTCAAAGTTAGAAGTGACAAAACATCAAAAAATTGGAACTCCTTTTTCAAATTTTTCGTCAAAAAATAATAGGAGCATACTTTTATTCCAAAATGAACATTTTTCGAGATATTCAGGAAAAACGATTTTGTCTCCAATTTTCAATCTCATTCCGAATGTGTTTTTTCACTAGAAAATAATTAGTGGTCAAGTGAAATTTTTGGAAATCTCTGTCATCGAGAAACTATTTCCTTATAGTTCAGACGAGTTCAGTTTTTCTTTATTTTTCAAAGCTCATGATAATTCCCACAAATCCTTAATTGTTTAGAATTTCTTTCATGTCATGGTAGGGAAATTTGAATTTTCAGTAATGAAATGGTTACATATTCTATTAATTCTTCTTGCAAAAGCATTAAAAATTATTACAAATTTTTTTTTGCCGCATTCCTGTGAATTTTTCACGTTGACTTCACTAATACTCACATTGAGAACTTTAAACCAATTGTTGCTATCGCATTACAGATGATAATTCAAGAACTTAAATCGTCTGAAATATGGAAAAAATATTCTCGATAACAGAGATTTCCAAAAATTTCACTTGACCGCTACTTATTCCAGTGAAAAAACACATTCAGAATGAGATTGAAAATTGAAGACAAAATAGTTTTTCCTCAATATCTCAAAAAATATTCGTTTTGGGATAAAAGTCTTGAACGTATGCTCCCATTAGTTTTTGACGAAGATTTCGGAAATACTTCGAAAAAATATGGTTTCAATTTGGAAAAAAAAGATTTTTTGATGTTTCGTCACTTCTAACTTTGTCAAAGAATTTGTGACCTCCTGTATCATATTCTGAAAATCACGCTATCAGAAAAAAAAGCATCAGCATTTCCTCTCGGAGATTCTTAGAAATGAGAAAAGTTGGCTGTATATCAAAAGAGTTCAATTTTGAAGTTTGTTTTCCGTTATTTCCTCATTTAGAGAGAATTTGCTCGGGAAAATTTAAACTTTTGTAATCAAAAAGACTCAGAATTCAATGGGGAATCTATTCATACAATAAAAAATGTTCCTTCTCCTTTGAAAAACGAAAGTTGATGTCACTTGAACCTCAAAAAAAATACGAGAAGTCGTCTTCTTACTTGAAGGTCACCTTTAGAATTTCAATCCTGAATCTTGTGTCTTTCCTAAAAATATTTTATAGAGCTATATTCGTGAAGAATCTTTATATTGGCTAGTAAAGATAGGATATATGGAAGGAGTATGTAATGTTTCTCGTGGGACACCCTGTATATGCAATTCAAAACAGAATTAGTTGAATTAGAATCGATATTTCAAAATGTGATTTTTTCAAATGTTCATGGACCATCAGTCGATATGTAAAGTAATCGGTGGAACTCATTTCTTTGTCAGTTTCAATGCACAAAATTAAAACGAGAGGAAACTTAATAAACTTAATAAACCGATGTGAAAATATTGTCCACATAATAGAGTAAAATAACTCCCATGTATAATAAATCAGGATCAGTGAGTTCAATAAAAGATTACAGATTTGTAAGGTTTATGAATCATTTCGCAGGAATCTCAGGAGAGTGTATGAAAAATTTCTTAATCGACTTTTTTATGAAGAACAATATTCCTTCTCCAAATGGGTTTGGCTTTGTGGGGGGTTGTCAAACTCCACATGCGACCCTAAAGCCACCTAAACAATTTCATTTCCTGTAATAACTTTGTTCTTCATCCCTAAGATAAAACAAAAATATCCAAAAATACCCATCTAGCCAGTACGGACTGTACCCCAAAAATTAAAACTGTCCGCTTAAACTCGACCCGCCATAAAAATTAAATTCGATTGAGTAATCCATTTGTGCATTCATTTCAATTCGTCATTCTATTGGGAGTTGAACTAATCGAATGATTGATTGTGCGGACCATAGAGTTGTGGGGTAATGGAGCAATTCATGTTTTATACGCGTTTTATCGCCATGTTGCAATTTCGGTAAATCCCCTCCAGGCGTGTAGAAGTTTGATGTTGCTGTTATAGGTGGACTTCAATCAATTACCCGGCATTGCACGATAGAACATGAATTGCGAGCTCGAGGATACTTCAAGGAATTAACATGTTTTAACGTTGATCAGGAATTGAAAGAAATTGAAGAAAACCAAAAGAAGAAGGTAATTTATGCTTTGATCTGTTGTCGTTTTAACGTGCACCTTAATGATTTGTGTACATTGGACGAGAACTAAAGTTGACCTAGTCAATGTTGATGCTTCTCATGAAACCAAAAACTTTAATCCTTTTTCCGTTTCTCTCAAAACAGGAAACATTTTCATTTGTTTCTCATTTGTAAACGTCAGTTTTCAAAAACATAATATTAATCAAGAAAGTTCATTTTATCAAGTCACTAACTTGTAAAACTGACAGTTAACTTGCAAAATTTTTACATTAGAAAATTTTGTTTTATCGTCGTATATGTTGAAAATCATGGTAAAATTGTTATTTCCAGTAACACAGATTTTTGATAATGAAAGAGTTGATACTGATGATGATGAACCATCTGTTGACTCAGAAAATGCTGAACTCGAGGACTGCAGAACATTTGTTCTCTCCTTACTACCAAATAATTTGCTAGACATTTCGATTTTTTTGTTGACCGAATCATCGATATAACTCATCGCAATTTCGGCACTCTTCCACCCTCCTGCACGCTTTAGTGCTAAAATATGTCCACCCGAATCCGCAACCATAGTGGCTCCAGTTCTGCGAAAGAGTGGACGGTGTATAACTCTGGGTCTTTTAAACCTAAATATTTCGCTATTTGCTTTGGGACACCACCAATAGTGTGCTGGCCAGCATTAAGGGAAATGCACTTTCCATGTCGGTGTGTCAAAAAAAAAAATCTTAGGCTTTCTGTTCCAGGAGGCCGAAGATTTACATATTTTCTCTACAACATGCAGGGTTTGAAGCTGCAGCCATCATCGGTTATGGTTAATCTTTTTGTTGTTGAATTTTCTGTCTGTCGCAATGTCACAATAACGTATTTTTCCATATCTTCTATATCATTCATGTTTAAGGAGTAAATTTCGTCACATCGACAACATCCAAAAATCCCAAATATTGTTACAATTTTCGCCAGCAAACACTGGTCATCAGGAGATTCTAAAAGAAATTGTTCAGCCTCTTCTTTACTTAATACCTTAGCCTTTTTTGGCATATAACGCTCATTTTTTCGTTTCAAAAACGCTATTACCTTTTGAAATCTGCAAATGACAACTAAACGTCATATTTTTCAATAAATTTTTTAAGGAATACAAACCTGCCAACAGGGCATTTTCTTTCATCTCCAAGCAGCTTTGCAGCATAGACCATTTTGTCCATAAAGTATTGAATCTAGCTTTTTGAAGTCGTCGTATTCTCGCTCGTACCTTGAAGCTGATTTTGTAGGTGATAAACTTGATGCTACACTGCTAGTTGCCTCAATAATTTCTTTTGGTTCATTCATTTTTGCTTTCGCCAAAACAAATGTAAAGAAAAATAAACAGACATGTTCATGGCAACGCTTCCGTAGCTTACGACATTTGCGACAAATTATTGAGATTTTTTTGGAATTTATCTAACCTTTTCATTTATGAGAAACAAATAAAATATAAAACAATACAGGCAAGGTAACGGGTTTTACTGGCTCAAAGAGGTAACTGACTCGCCTGCGGCTCGTCAGTTATATCCTCCATTCACCAGAAAAACCCTCTTACCTTGCTAGTATTGTTATATACTATTGAAAGATCATGAAAAAACTTTTCAATTAATTCTATAGACTGAATATTGAATGAGTATTCGCTGTTTACAAGGAGATTGGAAAGGTATTCGATATTGCCGTTTAAAAATAGAAAGTTTTCATCAAATTTCCATAAGAATATCTCAATCCGCATGAAAGATGATGAAATTAGATTCTTTAGGGTAGAAGAGATACGTTCCTTCTCACGATCAAAATCAAGATGGCTCACAGTTGGTAATCTGCAGAATGATCCAGCATGCTAAAGATCCTATCAAATATAGGTCAGGAACTTTGCCGAGGAATTAATTAAATAGGACAACACTGGGCCAATTTTTGTGATAAATCTGCCTCAATGAATCTCTCGTAAAATTGAACCCAACCGAGGAAGTATCCCATGTATAATTCGAAATAATTTATTTCCGCCGAATCCCAAAGACATAATAAACAACAATAACGGCTCCAGTTTGTTCCGAAGGACTGTACCAGTATTAATGAGGCCTGAGTTTTCTCACTGCACCAAAACTTTGCAGGGCTTGGCGGGCCAAACCTCCATATTCTCTAGACATTCAAACTCTATAAGAGAAATGAGTTTCTCATGTGAAAATGTTTATGAGGATCTGTGTATCTGTTAATTTGTTGTTTTCTTCTGGAGAAGTATTAAGAGTTGTCATAGACCTAACGAGAAGGGAAGGGGTTATTAGAAGAAATCACAAAGAAATGAAAATTCGAAAAATACCTTTTACTGGTAGGGGTTGATCTCACCTGATTTCACTGTAGCTATGACCATGTCGCCAATAATGATGAAACTTTTTCTAGCTGTAGGTATGATGGGGTTTTTAGCATAAAATCCAGATCAAGGAGTTTGACTGATGGTCCTCACTGAGAAAATCTCAACAAGAATGGACCAACCAAACGAACTCCACTTGAGAGACGATGAAGTATCAAGTCAATGATATCTCTGGCAATTTTCCGACCGAATTTTTCAGAGCTGAAGTAGTAGCAATTTTGCAGCAGTTTATATAGGGTTCCTTCTAATATTTTAGAGAGATTGATTCTATTCAGAATAGAATCAACTATCGAAGAATCATCACAGAATTTTCAGGGGGTTTCAGAAAATCACGTCTTAGCCTCACCACATTTATTGAATCAGGGTTCAATAAAAACTTAAAAACAGGGACAGTATTCGTGGAATTATCAGCTGCAAACGATACAGTATGGAAAGATGGATTAATTTATAAACTATACAATCATTATATGTTGAAAAATGGTTAGACTATCAGAAAATATGCTATTCGACGAAAGGTTCCGTGTTTTTGTTGATAATAATATTAGTAGTTTCAAAATTTTGAATAATGGTCTTCCACAAGGTTCAGTTTTAGCACCTCTTCTATTAAATTTATATTTGTGTGATATTCAACTACTTCTTCGGAAAAATTTGTTTATGCTGATGTTATTGCTCTGGCTTACCATCATTCAAATTTTCAAACAATAGAAAGTACTCTTTCTGCAGATTTGGAATCATAAAAAATTATTTTTGAAAGTGGCGTTTGTGTTAGAATGAAAATAAAACCGAGGTTTCATGGTTTCGTTTGAATAATCATCAGAAATATAGAAAAAAGAGTGTCACTTTCGGTTCTTCTTTCTTGAAATATAATTTCGATCCTAGATACCTGGGAGTCAAACTTGATTCCTCCCTAAATTTCATCGCCCATTTAGATGATCTGCATTTGAAGATAAACACTCGAATATTCTTCAGAAACTAGCTGGTTTCTCATGGGGCGCTGATGCAACAAACACTACTTCATACGGCAGCGCTAGCTTTGGCTTTTTCTGCTGCTGAATATTGTTGCCCTGTTTGGTTGAACAGTGTTTATGACAAAAAAATGATGCCCAACTAAAATTTTCTATGAGGATTTTTACTGGTACTATCAAATCTTTTTTGGTAGGTTTTATGAAAGTACAGCTTTCTTCTCCAGTAACAGGAATGTTTTGATAGTGAGAGTTCCTGAAATAATTCGAAACATATGAAGCATTGTTTGCAATTGACAACAGTTTCCACTCTTGCCTATTTTCATTCTGTAATCTTCTGGTCGGAAATATTGTGTGCATACTCTAATATGTTTAGATACAGGTTTTTCCATTATCAAAACATGCTCCCAGGATTTACGTCTATTAATTTCCTCTACGATTTCTCGTTTATTGATTACGTGAACATTTTAATTTTTACCACGAAAATAATGAAAATAGGCTCCAGGTTTCATACATTTTTTAGAATTACATCCATAAACACAACAATTAGTGTTTTTCGCGGTTTTTTCCTTAGGCATATCTTTTTATCGCAATGAAAACGTAAAAATAAACAAATAAACCCTGCTTTCACGTACTAACTGTCGTTAAATAAAACGATACTCGTTTCGGGCTTAGTTCCAGCTAACGCCGGCGGTGTCGCATAGAGTTGTGTTTTGCTCCATATTCCACAAATGTCGGAAATATCCCTAAAAAAATTAATAAAAAGATATCGACTGTGGGCAGAAATAAATTGGGATCATCACTTAATCCATCTTTCAAAGAAACTAATATAAGTTGTTTTATTATCCACGGTTCCATTGATATAAAGAAATTGAATCCTTCTAATGTGGCATTCCACAGCTGCCTTAGATTTAGACGAAAATATCTATTTTGAATAATGTGCCCAAAAAAAAGGTCAAAAAGTTTAAATATTGAAAATCTGCAAAAAGAGCTCTACGGATTGGGGAAATAAAATACATGGAGTACCATTTAAAATGAAACAGTTCACATGAAATTTTCAATGCTTTTATGCATTTCCTAGTACTGAATCCTGAATACCCATAAAAAACTACAAATTTGCCCCTTCAAACGTTTTTGTACAACCAATATTAACTGAGACAGTTATTGAGTTAAATATAGTTGATCCAACTGTACTAACTCTTGAAGTAACTTGCCAAACTGATGTAGTACAATTCATTCTCATTACAATTTCGAATATTTGGTTCGGCAAAAAGTGACATTATTTTTCATGTTTGAAACAATTGGCTCAGAACTGAAGAAAACAGGATACAGGCGCACAATTCGTGATAACATAGGAAATATGAAATTTGATGAAAGTAAAAAATTGTAGCAGTAGTAGTTCGAGAATCATCATGTGTGGCACTCGAGGACTGCAGCGGTACAGCTATTGCATAGCATCTATTCAAAAATAAGAAGATAATGTTGTTGATTTAAAATATTTATTTATCTAACAATACATGTAGGTTATTCAGGGATGTTTGTCATTGACACTATAAGTTTATGGTAACTGAAATAAAAAACATAAGTTTGAGACTTAATGTCATCTAAATGTCTGGAAAATACCGCGTCAATAGTGGTCACATATTTTGATGTGGATTCTTGTGGATCATTATTCATTTTCAAATTCAATTTTTCCGGAAGAAAAGTTGTCAACCTCTCTGATTTTTTATCAGCGAAGTTAATGTTGAAATCGCCAGCCAAGTTGAGTGGAAAATTAATTACTATTTGTACCAAGTATTTTCGACTTTTCTTCAGTGTACTCCAGTAAAGTGCGATGAATAAAATGCTCTACCTCGTCCAATTTTGGATTCGGAGAAATGTAAATTGCTACCATGACTATGTGTAGGCCATTTCTAAGTTTGCTTAAGCATGCACAAATATCTCCAACAAATGAGCGTCTAACATTAAGATCGCTAACGTCTTCAATATTTATTTCAATATTCGGAGTCATAATATTAGTAACATTATTACTATTTTCGTAAATAGCTACCCCACCTTTTGGAATAGTATCTCGTTTGAATTGA
Source organism: Hippodamia convergens (assembly GCA_038502775.1). Lineage (NCBI taxonomy): Eukaryota > Metazoa > Arthropoda > Insecta > Coleoptera > Coccinellidae > Hippodamia > Hippodamia convergens. Next base: position 34,624 of record JAVSIQ010000402.1, read on the forward strand.
AAAATACAATTGAAATTAGGCATTTCAATCGGATTATCACGCGTCATGCATGTTTCGGTGAGAAGTACCACATTGGTTTGTCTCGTAACTGAATCTTGTAATGTTACTAATATTGTATAATGTATAAATTGGTAAGGGGTATGACTCCGAATATTGAAATAAATATTGAAGACGTTAGCGATGTTAATGTTAGACGCTCATTTGTTGGAGATATTTATGCATGCTCATGCAAACTTAGAAATGGCCTATACATAGTCATGGTAGCAATTGACATTTCTCCGAATCCAAAGAGCATTTTATTCATCGCACTTTACTGGAGTACACTGAAGACGGTCGAAAATACTTAGTACAAATGGTAATAAATTTCCACTCATCTTTGCTGGCGATTTCAACATTAAATTCGCTGATGAAAATTCGGAAATATTGAATTCAAGAATGAATAATGATCTACAAGAATGCACAAAAAATTATTGACGCGGTATTTTCCAGATATTTAGAAGATATTAAGTACCAAACTTATATTTCTCATTTCAGTTACCATAAACCTATAGTTTCAATGATAAACATTCCTGAATAACCTACATGTATCGTATTATAAATGAAAAAAAAAATTTAAATCAACAATATTATTTTCTTATTTTTGAATGGATGCTATGCAATAGCTTTACCGCGGCAGTCCTCGAGTGCCACACGTGCTTTTTTTATGACTTCCATGCCTCAGCTTGTTACCCAATTGAAGCTCGACCTCTGAAACACCTGTATATAATCAATGTTTCACTTTTTTTTTCTGACGAATTCTTTTGAAAATAATTGTATTTCATATTGAAATATTCGTAATGAATTCATCATTTCTGGGTGTTATTTCTCTATTTTCGAAGCTTGTCAGCATGATAAGTCTGAAACCCACTTAAATATGAGAACACTAAAGGCTGCATATCCTCTACCTGCAGCGTCGATCAGCTTCCAACTTCCCAATTCCTAGAAATAACAGAACCGCAAATTGAATTATTCCAGAGAGTGATCGATCCGAATACCTAGAGGGTAGCCGAGACCTCTCGCTCTCGAGTTTCTTCAAGTTAGTTAATTTCGAGTGGTTCCGAATCATCCGTTTCTGCTGTGACAAATTTAAGAGTCATCGTTTCTTGAACGTTCGGGGTGAATTTACAATTCATCCGGGGTCGGTTCGTTAAAATTGTTGAATAATTTAGGGCCTCCGGCGTTCCCGGAGTAATAACTCGTACCTTGAGGGATGGGTGATGGTGATCTTCGTCTGGAGCACTTGAATCGTTTTTAAATTGTTGGACTAAGGAGTGACCTTGAAGTTTGTAGAGGAATTTTTTCTCATGAATATTCGATAGGTGGGACGAGCCTGAGTCGAATTTTTGAGGGGGAAAGCATCGACAATTTCACAACTGTACATTGAACGAATGTAATACACTGCGCAAAAAAATTAACGCACATTCTGAAAATCTCAATTTTATGAAAGTTAACTCTACATTGACTTTATAACTTATTTTTTATGTTCTCTCGGGAAGGTTTTGAACGAAACAAGACACATTAAATGGAAGAAAAATTCAGGATTTCACCGAATCTTATGTGAAAGAAGAGAAATGAACAATTTTCAAAATACTGAAATGATGATAAGTGATTTGATACTTGGTATTTCCACCCCTTGCGTTAATTACAGCTCGGCAACGACGGTTCATACTCAAAATAAGTGATCTTAAAATGTTCTGATCTAATCCTTCCAGATTTCTCCGAGTCATTAAGAGTAGCTGGATGATTTTCTGAACTTCTCAGCCTTCTATTGAGGTTGTCCCAAACCTGCTCAATCGGATTAAGATCTGGACTTCTTGCTGGCCATTCCATTCGAGAGACTTCAATCCCTTCAAGGTACTCCTGAACGGTGCGCGCACGATGGGGTCTGGCATTATCGTCCATAAAAATGAAATTTTCACCAATGTATGGGGCAAATGGCACTACATGCTCTTCAAGAATGTTCCTCATATACTTATCATTATTCAAAGCTCCATTATAAACGACCACTAGGTCTGTGCGAGCAGTCAAAAATATTCCGTACCATACCATAATCGATTTTCCTCCGAAACCAGTAGTATTCAGGAAATTGCACTGAGCATATCTTTCATGTGGAGGTCTGTATACAAGGGAACGTCGATCACAATGGTAGAGCAGAATTTAGACTCATCTGTGAAGAGAACTCTTTCCCAATCAGCCTCTACCCAATGGATATGCTCTCTCGCAAAATCCAAACGCGCTCTTCGATGGGCTGGGGTAAGAGCTGGGCATCTTGACGCGACACGAAGCCTTAAATCATATTCTCTGAGGCGATTTCTTATTGTCTGAATGCTAGTTTGCTCAAGCTGACTCTGAAGGAGGCGAGCGGTTGCAAACCGTTGTTCCAACGAAGAAACTCTCAAGTACCGTTCTTGAATGGCAGTTGTTACCCGTGGTATACCCTGTCGTGGTCTTCGGATATTCATACCTGTCTTCCTGAATCGCTGCAACATTCTGGACACACTTGTATGGAAAACTCCAAACCTTTCTGCAATTCTTGTGTATGTCCACCCTTCTTCTCGCAAAACTACCGCTTGGGCACATTCCTTTTTGTTCAAATTGCGTGTTTCGCGTTGCATTGCGATCGAGTGTAGGAAAGTAAAACTATTGATCGAGAACAACTGATTTTAGAATGGAGCCAGTACATTCAAAATCTGATAATATCATCTTTTTTTATTCCTGCTGGGAAAAACCATCTGTATTGAAGAAAAACGTTGAAAGTTGATAACATATGCATGCATAATTCTGATAAAAATAATTATCATTGAGAACACCCTCAGTTGTAGAATACATTTGAGATTTCCATAATGTGCGTTAATGTTTTGCGCAGTGTATTTGGTTTCTTTATACTGGATGACGACACATGTTATCAATTATTATTTATCCTGAAGAGATATTTTTTTTAAGAGTTTCAGGATCAAACGGTTAATCTTTGGAGCACAGTCACTGAAAATTTTCTTAATATACCTGGTGTCACTTAATTCAGCGAAGATATCTCCTGAAATTAACTCCTGAAGATGCCAGTCATTCGAACTGGCGAAACGTAGAGATTAAAACAACGACGACGGCCGAAATGCTCGAAAAAACAAGTGCTCGAGAAATGTTCAATCGAATGAATATATAACTAGAACCTGTGTTTTGGTGAAGATATCTTATCGAATATAGTATTAATAAAATATTTGACCCCTCCTCGATATACTTCATCCATATTCAGAGGTGAAGGAAATACGATTACACCTACAACGTGCCAGTGAAAATCTTGATGCCTGCCTAAATAAATATTGAATCTCCTCGGGCAACCTATTGATCGGTCTAAGATAAACAGCTCGGGAAATGTTTAGACTGTACATATTGTTAGCATTGGAGATTCTTCCGCATAGCTGCACACTATACTCAAAACGACCTACTGATCTCGTTATGTACTTCATTGAGATTGAAAAAATGTTCATGAAAATACATCAATTATGTCGCTGAAATGAGAGAGCTTTGATGAATATTCCACTTTTTTCAAATTTTATTTTTCCTACTTTATCCTGAATAGTGCTTCTGTAACCTGTATTCTTCAATTCTGAGCCAATTGCTCCAGCTTTGAGAATAATGTCATTTACTGCCGAAAAAAGTATCCGAAATTAATATTTCACAAAAATTGATCATAGATGACTTAGGAATCCAACTCGGAGAAATCTGGGAAGGATTAGATCAGAACATTTTAAGATCACTCATTTCGAGTATAAACCGTCGTTGCCGAGCTGTAATTAACGCAAGGGTGGAAACACCAAGTATTAAATCACTTATCAGCATTTCAGTATTTTGAAAATTGTTCATTTCTCTTCTTTCACATAAGATTCGGTGAAATCCTGAATTTTTCTTCCATTCAATGTGTCTTGTTTCGTTCAGAACCTTCCAGAGAGGACATAAAAAATTATGAAGTAAATGTAGAGTTAACTTTCATTAAAATTGAGATTTTCAGAATGTGCATAATTTACTTGCGCAGTGTAATTTTTGGCACTGGCATCAAAATAGGAACATAATAAAAAAACTTTCTCGATTTCATATTTCAAATTTTATTGATAATCCATTTCAATAAATATGAAGTTAGATTTTCAATCATTCAGAATAATTTAAAAAAATATATTGGTTTCAGGTGAGAACAGATTCGATTGGTTTTCTGCTTGTTTCAATTTGCGCATGTTTTCAAACTTGCAGATATTCAAATAACGAGATAAAATATTGCATCATCCAGTTGGATTCCAGTTGAAAAAACTCTTAACTATTAAGATGATATTGTGGGAACAAATCAGAATATCACTGGCATACTCTGCAATGGCCACGGTGAAGAATATGGGCGGCCAAACGATGTCCGAGATGTCCGAGGCAAGTTCTTCCTTGTTGTCTGTAAAATAGTTATTGTATTTTGGTTATTTTCATGATTTTTTACGGAATTTTTCGGAGTTATTTCAATCTTTTCAATATTCCAAAAATTAGTGCATCTTTTGAATCTACATCTCTCATTACATGGGTGGTTTTCTTAATGTTTAAGCTGCGTCCTAGTTCTATACAGGGTGTACCAATTAGACGTTTTTGGAGATCTGGACCTATTTGAAATCTGAAAATCAGGATTACGATATTGTTCGACATTTCATACCGAGCTAAAATATTTTTGAAGCCTTACCACTTTCAGTTAGGCAGGCAATGAAAAAAAATTTCAAAATTCTGAAAATCTGTTTCATATCAACAAAGATTAATGAATTCAGAAAAAAAATGTCATTAGTGAATTATCGAAGTAATTTATATTTCATGACCAAGCCCATTGTTGAGATGGAACAGATTTGATTAATTTGAAGCTTTGTATAAAATCAAAAAATCAATTTCAGCAGCATTCACATTTTAAAACATCATCATCATTTTTCCTCGGAGAATCCAACGCAATCAGAAAAATATGGGGTCCTAATTCGAAAAACGAAAGTTATAAGCCAATCTTGATCACAATTTTTGTCCCAACATTTGTAACATTCTGTGACGAGTTTTTCAAACTTCTAGAAATGTACAATATTTCTACAGTCTTCGACTTCAAAGAAGTGAAAATGGTTTGTGTTTGAGATATTTGGAATAGGAATAACAAACAAAATTCCGAATACTCTTATCTCCCGTTTTTCTTCAGTTTCTTCTCGATATTTTGAGAAGTGTTTTGATGAATGCAACTATTTGAAAACGAGTGTATTCAGAGTTGAATACTCTATCACGATTGGAAAAAAGTATTCGATTTTTTTTTCATTCCCTGTATAACTAAAAGCGGCCAGGCTTCAAGAATATTTCAGCTCTGTTGATATCGTCATAATCCAAATTTTCAGATTTCAAATAGGTCCAGCTCTGCAGAAACGCATAATAGGCTGTCGAATTTGGCGGGTACACCCTGTATATTAATAATTTTTTCTCTACAATATTAATAAATTTCTTCAAAATATGATCGTTTCCTTTTGTTGTTGTACGTTCATTTGTAATTGAGACAAACATATCGCACCCTTGCTACAAAAGTGACACAACTTTAAATCAAGAGTCGAAAATATTCAAATGCTAAATATTTTCTGATTAATTGGAAACATGAAATAGACACCAATTTTGATATGTAGGTATCTATATGATAAATAGAGAACCCACTGATGTGGGCAAAAATTTTCCATGATTCAATCTAGGCTCGTTTTCTGATCTAATTCATAGCATAAACCGAAAGAAGTAAATTTTGAGTTGTGTCACTTTTGTAGAGAGGATGCGATATTGTACAACAAAATGATGAAATATATGAAAAAAGAGGCAATATCGTTGAAAATTAGATCGAATTATGCCAGAACAGATTCTTTTGACATATCTGATGATTTAACTGAATTATCAGTAAAATCTTGATTAATGGAGGTAAAGGATTTTTTTCCATTCAAAGTTTCATCCAGAATTCTATATGTATTGTACTTACTGATCTCCTTCTGGAGCTTGAGGTGCTTGAGCAGCCTCTTCTTGGGCCAATGTTCTGAAAACAAGCATTTAATCATTCAAGTTGAAGTTGAAGAAGTTAAATTTTTCATTTATAGGGACAGGTTTGAATTTCCATCAAATCTTCGAAGTAGTGTCATTCAATTCGACACGGCAGGTTCATCTTTTCATAATTAAGTTTAACAGTTTCACGTAAAAAAATATAGAAAGTGCCTACAAAATTATCCAAACTAATGAAAGAAATAAATATTTGTTGTTTGACTGATCACATTTGTAGCATTATAGACCAGAGGGATGAAAATTGAAAAAAATATAAATAAGTGCAATGCAACCAATTAGAAAAAGAAGAGGATAAACCAAATATGAAAAGAAAAATAAGTTACGGAAGATATGAGGTTTCGAAGTGAAAAAGGTGTGAACTTAGAAAGGTAGAGTGCTGTTTATCTTGACTTTCGAGAAACAACATGTATGAAAACAAATTGAATGGCAAAGTTGTAGGTACTGAAAAGATCTGAAAATTTTTACCGTGAAAAATGAACACGATTTTCAATTCATACTCTCACAGATCTTTGATTATGAGGCTGAATTTCTTCACATAAATTTGGAAGTACCTAAGGTTAAGAACATTTGATACTGAAGTTTTGTTTCCGATATTCCCATCAACTACACATCATTTTCGTTTTATTCTCTTCATTTTCTAATAAGTTTCATCTGACTCTACTCTTTACCATTTTTAAAGGCTTCAACCCTGCTCTATTAGACCTGAAGGAAAAAGAAACTTCATAGGAGAAGATTTTGCCGAAATATGTTCATGAATTTTTCGAATTATAAAATAGTTTGGCCTTCTATGAATTGAAATTAACAATAATGAAATTAAAAAATCGGTAGATGTTCAACAACTGAAACGATTTCATTTTCGTTAGGGAAATCATCACTTGATCATTCTGTAGTATTATATTAAAAAAAATATTGAAACAAAAAAAATACTTACAAGGCTCCAAAACTAACCAAAAATAGAAAAAGATACAAAACCTCATCTTGACTATCACTCCTGAATCAACATCTGGAAATTTATATAGAAAAGAGTCAAGCTTCAATTCATACAAATAGCTTATGTTTAATCAGGTGTTATAGAAAATTGAAGTATTTTTCGAGTCATTTCTCTTAACACGATAATAAACTTAATTCGGATCGTCTTTATTGTATTTTTATGTGGCACTTCCCATGTTTGTGGATAGCGGAATCATTGTTCCTATTGAATTTTATAGTCGATATAATATATTTAGTGACAAATAAAATGAAAATCTGAGAAACTTATCACTTTTGAGAACTTAAACCATATCATTCAGTTGAGTGCTTAATCGTTTTCTATCATTAGAAGTTTTTTATCCGATTATGGTTTTGAGAGTGGTAGTTAAAACAAAATCCACCCAGGATATATTCCAATCCTAACACTCAGAAAAAAAAATGTGAAAATAAATTAAAGGATCGATGGATATTGGTATTGGAACTGTGGAAAAGTTAAAACCTTCAAAGATGTAACGCGAACTCGGCAAGATGCTAGCTGTTACAAAAACATTTATCGCGCAAACATTTTCAGATATGTTTGTCTGAGGCTGATCAATATCACGTTCCAGAAATTTCAATATTTATTTAGGTGAGCACCAAGATTTTTACTTACACAATATTGATGTAATCGAATTCTGCTAACCCTGCGAAGTAATCGAAAACTGGAAATTTCAGGATCAGAGGAAAATGGCTATACCTAGGTGAAAGTTCAACTGAAGGATATTATGGAATTTTCGTTTTACATACAGGCTGAGTCGAATATTTGTACCGAGCTTTGAAATTGGGTGATATTATATCGAAACAAAAAGAATCGTTTGACAAATAAAGTCTCTGAGGGACACGGGACTTTAATGATGCCAAATAAGGATGAAACCAGAATATCTTTCCATTCAATGACAAATTCTGTTCAAATTTCTCTAACCTCATAATGAATTGAAATGGTATATTAAGTATAGAGAACGGTAAGGGCATTTTACCGATCGAAGTCAATAGTTAAGAGGAGGAGCGCAGCGACGACTCCAATCATTATTTTCTGAGATCAGTATTCCTTAACGTTCGAGATACTTATAGCGTTTTTTGTAGGATAGAAAGAATTTTTACTCAATGTACAAAATAATTATCTGACAAATTCATTTATTCGTGGCTTCATCAATGCTGTTTAGGAATATAATATAAGGCGTTGTCCTGGTGATTGAAACTGAGTAGATTGTCAAAGTGACAATAATCAATTGAATATACAAGCGTTGAAAAATGAGCGGTATGAAATGTTCGGAAGATAATGAAATTCAAATAGCCTGGGAAATCGGCTGTTCTTCAGTTATACCTGAGAAATCTAAAATCCGCTACGAGAGTACATACAATACTTTCAAGGAATGGATTCAGACTAGAGGCAGCCAAATCAATGAAAAAGTGTTACTGGCCTATTTTGTTCGAAGAATAGAAAAGCTGAGATCGCCTGGAAGTCTTTGGGCGGAATATTCAATGCTGAAGAGCGCAATATTTTTGAACGACGGTATTGACATATCCAAGTTTGCCACGCTTATGGCATTCCTCAAAAGAAAATCTGTTGGTTACAAACCCAAAAAATCAGCTGTTTTTACAAGAGAGAAAATGAAAAAATTCTTAACAGAAGCATCAGATGATATATTTTTAATTATTAAGGTGTGCTTTTATTAATATAATAGTGCTTCATAAACTAATTATGTCCTTTCAAGTGGGAATGATATAAGGTATATCAGGGGCGTGTAGAAGAGAAGAGTTGTACAATATGAGCGTCAGGGACATAGAAGATCGAGAATCATTTTTAATCGTGATAATTCCCAACACAAAAACCAACATTCAGAGAACATTCTCAGTCATCGATCGATATAATGATATCAATTACCTGGAAATATATAGAAAATTTCCGTCTGCGTCCACAAAATGCGAAGAGCGAGCATTTATTTTTGAGATATCAAAACGGAAAATGCAGTAATCAAGTAATAGGCAAAGGGACAATTGGAAGTTGACCTACAAAAATTGCAAACTTTTTGAATTTGGAAATTCCAAATGCTCATACTGGCCACTCTTTTAGACGCACTCCAACCACATTTTTAGCTAATAAGGAAGTAGATGTGTTAGGACTAAAACGACACGGCGGATGGAGGTCTTCGACTGTGGCTGAAAGTTACGTTGAGGATTCCCTGGAAATAAACTAGACTTTGCTGAAAAAATTTTGGGTACTACGGAACGTTGCGAGTTGCAACATGAAATGTTGAATTCAGCAGAGGTTTCTGTGAATTCGGCTACTACTCAATCCAGTGGTATTTCCATCAGCAATTGTTAAAATTGTACCTTTACTGTCAATATTAAATGAACTGAATTCAATTGTTTGTGTTGATTCATTATTTCAAAGAATATTCAGTCATTTTCACTTACCGTTCTGTTTACCTTAGCAACAAACGCGGTAACGAACAAAATTCGTTCTATCCTGCAAAAAGTGTATTCATTTTGGTGATTACTTTTTCGAATCTATTTCTGTTTCAATCTTATATTTCTGTTCTATTTTCAGTCAGCCGCCCTGTACAAGGTGGGCATATTTCGATGTTTCAGCACTACAACTTTTGACCAGAGGATATAGACAAACTCTGATACCCCATTCTCGATCTCTTTTTCGGAGAAACTGATAAGAGTAGTATTCATTTTTGGCTACCTTCTTTTGTTTTCGAGTTATAAGCGAAAATTGGAAAAATGGCGATATCGAAAAAAATTTATATCTCCGCTAATACTGATGATAGAGCTCTGAAATTAAAACATTCTACAGGCACTTTTTTACGTAGAATCCAGTGGCATGCTCGTCTTTTCTGCAACATTTTCAATTACGAAGCTATGATCCAAAGTTATGTTTTTTTAATGGAAACACTATATTTCTGTGACTATTTCTGAAAGCTTGATTTTTTCTGATTTCAAAAATATATAACATCGTGAAGTTTGTATCAGTATGAGTATAGAAATTGGTCAAAAACCTATTTTCATGTGAGTCTCAATACTTTCTATGGTTTCAACTGTTGATGAGCACAGAAAAATGGAGTTTCCTATAACAAGAACATAGGAATGAAAAGACGACAAGAAAGAAAGTGTGGTAATTATACCATACTAAATTTTTCTGTGCTCATCGACAATTGGAACCATAGAAAGTATTGAGGCTCAGATGAATAAAAGTTCTTGACCAATTTCTATACTCATATTGATTTCTTTAAACGAACCATACGATCTTATATATTTTTGAAATCAGAAAAAATTAAGCTTTCAGAAAATGGCACAGGAATCTAGTGTTCCTATTCAAAAAAAACATAACTATGGATCATAGCTTCGTAATTAAAAATGCTGCAAAAAAGACGAGCATGCCACTGGATTCTACGTTATAAAGTGCCTGTATAATGTTTTTATTTCATAGCTCTATAGTCAGTATTAGCGGAGATATAAGTTTTTCCCGATATCACCATTTTTCCAATTTTCGCTTATAACTCGAAAACAAAAAAAGGTAGCCAAAAATGAATACAACTCTTGTTAGTTTCTACGAAAAAGAGATCGTGAATGGGGTATCAGATTTTGTCTATCTCCTCTGGATCAAAAGATGTAGTGCCAAAACATCAAAAATATGCCCACCCTGTACAACTGTCCAACAAATGGATTATTTCGATCACTGACCATCAAATACCGTAAGCACATCTGCGCGAGAGTCCATTATTTTTCATTGGGATCAAATGAAATGATGGGTGGTGCGTGATATCCTCCATAATTCAATTAACGCAACAATATTACACTGTCAAAGGGTCGTAATGGATGATGTTGGCCGGAATTCGTTCACGCCACCTACCGGATAAATTCGGTACCACCTGCATGTCCTGTTCAACAGGAACGGTGAGATATTCGGGTGTTATCAACCCTGTTGAAATTGCAGCCGATGACATGATGAACGCGACACCTTGACAAAACGAAAAAGGGTGTGGGATGCGAAAATAAAAGCTGGGAATGCTGGAAAGTATTAATTGATTGAAATGACATGAAGGGTTTGGTGTTGGTAATCTATTAACGAACGTTTCAGATTATAGTAAAACAAAAGTGGATGATAAGGAATGATTCACAATAATTAAAAATTAACCGAGATTAACTGTTGATCACAATGAAATTTTCAATTATAGTAACTGACAAAAACTGCAATACTCAAAAGGAGCTGTTTAAGTTTCAATTGTTTTTTTATGAAAGAGAAGGTATAGTAAGGAGTTAATAGTTTTGGACGGAAAATTTTATGATGAAATGTTTTGAACAAATCTCCATTTTCTTTTATCTCCATTAGATGGCAACGTAAACAAATACTGTGTATTTTGAGTTGCCTGAACGGATGTTTTGGGCGCCCATTGATTCTATTGTCTGGTGACTTCGGACAAACATTACCGGTTATTCCAAAATCGACGGCTGCCGATAAAATGAATGCTTGCCTAAAATCATCAACTTCAAATTTGGCTAGGTAATAAAGCTCTCAATTCAGTTGATTGCGGTTTGAATAGTACCATTAGATATTTGCAGCCCACAAAATTGCAAAAAACAACTGCACCACAAAAATTGTTGAGAATGATTTTTTGTAACTGCAGAAAAGGATGCAATGCTACATGCACCTGCAAAATACTGAGTTTTTTTTGTATCGTTACATATCATATTAATTTTTTGACACGAAAAGTATTCATTTCAAGTAAATAAAGTGATGAAGAAATGAAATGTTCAAATGATATATTCATTTTGTCATTTTGATCAGATAGGGGTTGCTTTTAGGGGTTGAAAAATTGAAATAACTGAAACTAACATTGATCCAAAATTTTGTTATAAAATTAATTGAAATTAATTTTAATGAAGACCCATTTTTATACATTTCATACTGAAAGGGGGTGGTTTATACGGTCTTGAAGTATATGAAGACCTTCATCAAACTTCTTTAAACGCAACTGAGGCTCAAAAATTACTTTTATTTACTTAAGAACAAGTGTCTTTAAGTTTTGGATAAAGGATTTGTTTTCACCCCTTTTAAATAGCAAGCATAAATCGGAATAGGGTAGGAGTAGGAGACAAGTATAGCTTATATCCACATTTTCATTGTAATCGCAGCACCTTGATAAAATTAGAAGGTAATGCCTAATTTTTTCCCTCATTGAGTGGACTAATTTTACAGGATAATTTTATGTCCCCTTTCCACGTATTATATCATAACAGTGCATTATAATATTGAAGTTACTTTTTTAATTATCGATTGAGGCAGTACGTAGTCTGCCGGGTCAGCTAGTTTAATATAAAGATTGTGAACCTTTCGTTTTTTTCTTCGCAATATCATCTACAATTAGCGCAACCATTGAAGGAACAGAAAAAAAAATTTACAGAATTTTTTGGTCATTTTCAACAGGCATTATCTCAGTGAAAAATGATCGTATGAAAAATAAAAAAACTTACTTCTGAAGCTTGAAAACTCTAGTTTCTTTATTTATTATTCAACAATTTTTTGGAGTACCGGTAGCCATGCAATTCTCGGATAAATCAGAAATAAAAATTTTCAAAATTTTTGAAATCCTATTATTTTTGTTCTACGCGCATGGGAAAAATTGGTCGAGCTAGTTACCACCCTTGGAAATGACCATTTGTCTTCGAGATATCAATTCTCAACCAATAAACTGAGAAAATAGAGTCTTCAAGCTTCAAAAGTAAGTTATTTTATTTCAATACGACCATTTTTCACTGAGATACAGCTTGTTGAAAATGACCACAGAATTTTGAAACTTTTTCTATTCCTAGAATTGTTTCGCGAAGTTTATGCTTCACCAAAAATATATCAAAATTTAAGCAGCCCCGTCGGGGTGTTGTAGTTTCTTTGTCACTCAATATCAGACTTCTTGTGAATTGTTAAATCACCAGAGTTCAATGGACATTGAAACGATAGAAATCATTCAATAAGTGATCACTGCGACAAATAGTACCAATTGCACACAAATAAATTTTCAGTTCCATCAGCAAAATCCGAAATATGTATACTTGATTAGAACTGTCTTGTGCCTCAAATTGAAACCGAATGAAGCTGAATTTGTGGAACAAAATGACTCAAACATAAACTTCTCACGTGATTAATCTGTTCCATAATATTTCTGATCAATAATAATAATGTCTTCACTTCCATCCATACATGTTTACCACAGATCTAAAGATCCAAAAGCATAGAATACAATAAAATACACAATAGAATACCACTTAACCCAACTTTGACTCTGCCATACTATTAACGTCATGAAGTCAGTGGAACCAAACGAAAATTCTATTATACTACAAAACGAAGCTAGGTGTTTTTATGTCCATACAACGATAACAAACATTTCGATTCATGTGCTGAATGTAAAAAGATTGTTTTCAACAATCAATGTTCAGTCAGAACACTGTGCCAGAATTGTGATCAATATGAACATATAATGAAATAGTACGATAACAAACATGTTTGTGAGAACATTTCTGGTTTCGTTTTTTCACATTTTACTGTCATACACTTTCGAAGAAACTCATCCCATAGCGAGACTCAAGTAAAAATTTATAATTTTCGTAGTTGCTTTTTCTCAAAGATATATTACAGTTTTTTTTCCAAAGTTTCTGAAGAATATATTATTTATTCATTCTACATGTTTGGAATACAATGATTGCAGTTTCATTGTGTAGTTAGATTATCAGAAAGAAATTTTTGATGTAGAAAATACTAATTTTTTTCTGAACTTGATAGAAAAAATACACAGGGTTAAAAATGACCCTACCATACCCTGAAAGTAAATTTAAAGCACCATACCAGTCGAGGGGTAATAATCCCAAATTTGTTATAGAAGTTGCGAACACCATGTGTTTGTTGCAAATGGTGAAATCCTATACACCCTCCTTCAGTGACATAAGGCCTACAACACCTTGTCCTTTAAAGACTCGTTATAAATATTCGCTTACCTATCCTCTCCTCTCTCAGCATCCCAGAGAAGACAATGAGAATTTAATGCCGAAACAAAGCGCACGACAGAAGGGCTGATGTGAGGAATTCCTCGACTGAATCGTATTCAAAGACATCCAAACTACAAATATATTATTTCAAGTTACGGGAGTTTCTGCGGATTATTCCTATGAGGGTAGGAGCGGATAAACAAAGGGATTGGATGAAGAGGGATGCCGCTTCAGTGAAAATTAAACGGTTGCAGGGTATTTTGTATTGTTCGCGTATGTTGAGGACAACAAAGAAGATCATTGAATCTTCTCGATGTTGAAATTCTGAGGAGATGCTGGAGATTTATTGAACGATTTTGAGCATCCTGTCGAATCATGAAAACGCGAAGGATGTTCGAGTTCAATTCAAATTTTGCTTAATATAAATCTAACTAAAAAAAAGTTATGTTCAACATTACCTGGTACGAACTGTGTAACAAGCGCCCTCTATTAGATTCAGTGATGAAAATAAATTCATTGAATGTATCAGCTTCCAAAACATATTCGTATGAAATTTCATTTCGATGTTGCCAGTAGTTTCGGAAAAATCGTAAACAATGTGTATATTTTTTTTCTTGAACGCCCTTCATATTGGATACGGATGGCTTTACCAAAATTTTTTACTGAGCAAACCGCGATTATTTTTCAGTTTTCTATCTATCCAATAGACGTGTTGAAATTGAGCAATGTACCCCTCAGACCTCATCTGCATCTACGCCTATGGTTATGTCTCGCAGCGCCACGCCCACTCCTGCAAGTGCAGCTCTATGACTGATTGCGTCAAATTAACCTACCTCCATGCATTAACCTGCTGACAGATTAACTCATGCTCATTAATCTCGTTCTTTTCCGTATCCAACTCTGACTGTGAATAGACCTCCTCTTGTGCTATTCTTGTAAATTATAATTTTCAAAAAATCACCTCGCTGAATAATTGATCATCTCGTTCATTTTCTTGGAGTAACTAATTTTCAAAAGGTGAGTGAATTCTCAGAATTCTTAATTATTGCATATTCCGTGTTATTTTCCTGCTTTTTATAAAGTTTGAAAATTTTTTCACTTTTCAGATCATGAAAATCTATGAAAGTATTGGTAATCTCTCATTTTATTCTAATAAGATCTCTATCGCGTTAAACTAATGTATCAACTCCTGTACGATATATATTTTGGTATATTTGTGCAGTTCTCATAGATTTTCCAAATATCTCTAGACTTCTCACATGGAACTGATTATTTGCTCCAAGAATGAACATTCTCTGTGGTAATAAATACTGATTTATTATATTCTCATGTGCACCTCATTATCTCAATATATTCATCTCATTTCTCAACTATTTACTTTTCATAACACTTGCTAATTATTGTTCTCGAGTTTCAGCTGAATGAAAATCTTCAAACGCAAGGTGAATCACGGAATCAGTCTTCTCTCTCAATAAAACCAAGTGAACTTCTCTGAAGTATTTGAACGATCAAGTAACTCAAATATTGAACCTGATTGACAGTCTCAGTCCTTGCTTCATCTTGAGCGGTCTCCTCAAATATTGATAAAACCATTCAACTGGTATTTCATTCATCTGAAACACTTAGCAAGTAAGAGTTCAAGCCTTCTGTTTCCTCGAATCAATGTTAGTGATTCTATTCATACAAAGTAAAATTCATAATCCTCATAATTGTCAATTGTAGCTTCTATTTTGCTTTAAACACTAACCCTACTTACAAAAAACAGTTTGTCACTGTAAATGTCGTCTCAATTGATTAATTAGCATTCTCTTCATAGACCAACGTTATAGATCATAAATATTGACTTCTCAATTATAATAATTTCAATGAAGAACAGACTCAGACTGCTAAGCTCTCAATACATGTAGCTCCTCTAATGCCTGATCTCACTTTTATTACAACACAGCCTACTCTAATGATTCATCATTACCTTCTGTTTTTTTGATGGAATAACGTGGCTCTCGCAATCAATTTCAATTGCTTCTATCACTGTAAACGCTGCGTTCAATTTTGAATTGATGGAACTATCTCAAAGTCTAAATCTGACTTCATCTGATCTCATTTTGAACTTCTATAGATTACCTCTGTTTTTAGTTGAATAATGTCACTTTGAGTTTATAGATGATTTTAATATTTGTATTTTTTACTGTATTAACTTCATGCGGGTCACTTATCCATTTTATGATTGTGAACGATGTCAGTAAATGTTTTTAAACTACCAACTTTAACTCAATCATCTGGATACAGTCCTAAACAGTATTTAACAAAATCAGAACAACCCCGATTTTGAAAAAGACGGAATAACCTCAGATCGAAACATGTTACTATGATAATCTCCAGATATACAATATTCATATGTTACTAGCTCTAATTATGTCAATTCTTCTTCTATATTTTTTATTGTGACCAAAAATTATTTTTGACACCATAAAGATTTCAACAGTTTTGCGTCGAAACCACAGAATATTTTAAGTATTCCTTTCAATTTTATATTAATATGATTTCGACAATTCTTTTATGAGACCGAATGAACCCCTCGTCTTCTGCGATTTAAATCAGGCTTCCAACAGCAAATTAGCCTGTTAAAATGGCCCCACATGTTATCCTATTCAACGAAAAGACGTCTGCCTTCATCTTAGCGCTTTTCCTGAAACAAACTCGGCGTCGTGCTGCTACTTTGTAAGCTAATTTGAGTATTCATCCTGAATTGATAATTTTCCTGTCTCTTTATGATACCGACTCCTTTTGTTTCCAGTTCATAAATCCCCGGGATCCTCTCTGCTCGAAAACATCCGCTCAGTCATTCAGAACAGCTGGCTCTTATCTATGTTTTACCCATTTTATTCGAACTTGGAGACGGACCAGAAATATCGAGCTGTTTTGTTCCCTGATATGCCCCGAGGGAAAGAGGATTTCGCGAATAAATTAGGAGATGGGATTCCGGAAGTTCAAGGTAGCATAAGATTTGAAAGAATCATCATCTAAAATAACATCAAACAGGAAAAGAGATATAGTTGTAGTTATAGTTCAAGAGGAATAAGAATTCACTGCGACCTTATGGTCTATTGTGCCCCTGTCAAAGCTGTAAAGTTCAAGAAAGCTTGTAGTATGTATCAATAGGAACATCCTGGATATTTTTCATATTTGAGACAACAAGGTCTCAACAGTCTGAGTATCCTTACATCATCTTAGAAACGTGATAAAGATCTATACACATTGTTTGTATCCATGGTCGTTTATATTTATCAATTCATGATATTGTGATAATAACAAGTAAACAATGTAAATATATAATATCATTCGGCCAGGGAACAAAAAGGAGTTGAACTGAAGGCATTGATTGAATGATTCATTCATTGTGTATCTGTGCAACATGGCTTGAGAAATAAACACACTTGATGAGTCTCCAGTGTATGATTTACCATCCCTCTGCTGTATGACGATTGACCGAAGCTTCCCTAGGTGGGTACATCA
Source organism: Hippodamia convergens (assembly GCA_038502775.1). Classification (NCBI taxonomy): domain Eukaryota; kingdom Metazoa; phylum Arthropoda; class Insecta; order Coleoptera; family Coccinellidae; genus Hippodamia; species Hippodamia convergens. The sequence goes on from JAVSIQ010000402.1 coordinate 52,255, forward strand.
TATGGCGATCCTCACTCCTACAAAATTCTTAACCAAGGCATTGTTTCTTTCGGCTTACAAAATGCAGAAGGGGTCCAAGTTTCCATCGAAAACATCAGATGACGTTTGAGGGAGGTGAATCTAGATTCTAGATGTCCATTAAAAGGAGTTCCATTAACACTTGAGCATAAGCGTCAAAGACTGGAATGGGCAAGGCAACATATCAATTGGAACGATCAATGGAGTAGTGTCCTTCTCACAGATGAATCAAGAATATGGTCGATTTTCAGATTCTCGAAGAATAAGGGTATGGACAATCCCAAGCATACCACGTAATCGTCGCTATGTACAAGAAGTCCATCCATTCCGAGGGCGTATTATGGTATGGGCCGGGATATGTTTCAACGGGAGCACAGATCTACACATTTATCCCGGAAATATGACCGCCTTACACTATAGGAAGCATGTCATTGACAATGTTTTTTCAAATTTTCAAGCTGCTATTGGTGAAACTTTTCAATTTCTAGACGATAACGCTAGACCGCACCGTGCAGCCATAGTTGAGAATGCGTGCGAGGAGCTTGGTATTCAACATTACACCAATACCTCCACACTCACCAGATTAGAATTGCATCGAACATGCATGGGATATGCTCCAGAAAATATTAGATAATCATCAACCCACCCCAGAATCCTTATCTGTGAGAGCTTCTGAACCGTTTATGGAACCAAATTCCTCAAGAAATCTTCATCGACCTTGTGTGTAGTATGCAAAGACGATGTCAAGCTGTTATTAATTCCCGTGGAGGCCATACATTTATTCATTACTTCACAACCAATTGCTAATAAATTCTGAAGTTTTTTATGAAGATTTTGTCCTGAAGATGTGCGGGATACTGATGAGGCTCAACAAGGCCGAAACCGGTATATCTCTCATCTCAGTGACAAAATCTAATATCATTTCTCCAACCTCATGATAAAAGATCTCTGAGCCTGGGAATTGAAAATGGTATTCATTTCGATGATTACTATTTTGAATTCTTCTATGTTTCAAAAATTTTCTCGATGTGCCTTCGTAAAGGCAAAGAATTTTCTTTTTCTTAAAAACATCAGGCTTCACAGTCACAAAAGAATTGGGCGTTTCCATCACTTTGAGAAACTAGCAAGCGGGCCCTGAATAGAGCCACTGCTAAAATCTCATTCAGTGAAAGAGGAAGTACAGATTTCTTTTTTTGCATTTGATTGGAGATGTGAAACTTCATTTTGACGCAATTGGATGTCACCACCTTAGTACTTTGTAATATTTTACTCATTACTTCACAACCAATTGCTAATAAATTCTGAAGTTTTTTATGAAGATTTTGTCCTGAAGATGTGCGGGATACTGATGAGGCTCAACAAGGCCGAAACCGGTATATCTTTCATCTCAGTGACAAAATCTAATATCATTTCTCCAACCTCATGATAAAAGATCTCTGAGCCTGGGAATTGAAAATGGTATTCATTTCGATGATTACTATTTTGAATTCTTCTATGTTTCAAAAATTTTATTGATAGTCTTGAAATGCTTGAATTCTCTGTGAATAATATTTCGATGTCTCACTCAATCTTTTTTAACCACGCTGCAGCCCTTTAGGCTAAAATTAATTTCAAGTTGGAAACTTGAAATCATATTAATATGAATTCTCTTCACAAAATCTCATTGAAACTATATTTTTTTGCAATTTAAATCAATATCCCTAACTCATGTGGAGCAGTTTATATTGTCTTCAAGAACACTCATACAGAAGTCATAACAATGACGAACCGGTCTGCCACTTTCTTGCTTTGTAAGAATCTGCAAACTTTGGTCTAGACCATTGCTGATTATATTCATAATATGTGTATTTTGAAAAGCCTTGCAAGAAGATAAGTGAGCTCGATGGAGAAAAAGAAAAAAGAGTTGTTCATGTGAGGTTGATAGGAACTTCAAAGTTAAATTATCCCCTCTCAGAATCGATCATATCAATCGAAATATCTGATACCATATATTTTAATGGTTTATTCTCTAGACAAAAAGGTTATCTAGTTGTTAACCTTTATTCCACATATGAAAAAACATTATGTATTTAGTCAAAAATGTTACTTTTTCCATCAATTTCTCAAAAGCTGAACTTCAACTCTCATCCCAGTAAAGAATTGAGAATGAAAAGATTATCATGCAAAAGATTTGACCATTGTTCTACTCTCATGTCGAAAGTTATGAGCTCTGCAATTACGAGACTTCATAATGAACCACTTCGTGTAGATAATTGAAGACAGATTTTCACAAAATTCGAAAGCACGTTCACTAAACTCACTTGATCATTGCAACTGGGCACTAACGTCACACACAAACGTGCGATGTTTATAACTCGATTGAATATCAAATCTAGATCCTAGGATTCAAAGCGTCGGCCTCTATCGCATATATTCATATTACGACAAGATAAGACAAGGGCTTAGTGCTTAGCAATCCACAGAAGTGCTCGGGATGACTTAATGCCTTTTGATGAAGTGCTTCAATTACTAAGCACTAAGCACTGCCTTTGAAAAAGGCTTGGAAGCACGGTGCTCGGGGGCACAAAAAAGCTCCGAGTGCTCTCAAGAGCACAAGCATAGTGCTCTGGCACAGCTCTGCGAGCGATCAATAAAGCCATAGTAGTTAATAGTTAATAGTATAAAAGGGGTTACAGTACACTACGACCTGATGGTCTATTGTGCCCCCTGACAAAGCTTTACAGCTCGCATTCCAGTCCCAAAGATCATATGAAATCCAATATCTACGAAGGCTACAGTGAGCCTGATTCCTCACTCCTACAGGTCTCTTGACCAAAGCATTGTTTTCTTTGGCTCACAATGCCAAAGCATTCTGTGACTGGGTGAATAGGAGTCTCTTCCTCCTCCGCACAGAATCTAGACTCGTCAGTGTCCGATACGCCCATTCTCAGCAAGTGCTTTCTGAGGCGACAATGCCCTGTAAGAAAGCCAGTGAGGAGGTGTAGTTGGTTCTCACTGAGATCAAAATATTTTTCGGATCTTGCAGTTTCAAAATTCCGAAGGAACTTCTTGGTGTGATCTAACCCTAGGAGATTCTGCCAGAGTGTTTCTCTTTCAGTTTTCTCCTTCTTCAGAAACTCCTTCTTATATTTACACATTCCTATACCACAGAAAGGTTCTGAGCCAGTGTGTGGTTTCCGAGCACCCTCTTTGGCAAGTTTATTGGCCTCTTCGTTACCTGTGATTCCCGAATGACCAGGAACCCAGATTAAAAAGACTTTATTTTTCTTGCCTACTTCATTGAGTTTGATCCGGCATTCCCATGTCGACTTTGAGTCGATGACATAGGAGTTCAGTGCTTTAATAGCAGCTTATTTATCTGAGTGAATAGCTATGTCGCAATTCTGATGAAGCCATAGTCATCATGCCTTCCTCTTATTTTCTCATCACTCGAAGCCTTTGCTTCTTAGCTCGATCTCCAGAGATTCTAAGCTTCTCCTGATCTATGGTCGCCTAGTCAGTCAACTTGGTGCTTTGTGTAGAATCAGTATGTTTTCCTTTCCTCCCTCATTGCCTCTTAGTGCCTTGGAATTCTTCAGAAGCACACTCAACCCACGTTAAAGGGAAATTTTAAAAGCGTTTCACATCATTCTCAGATTCGTTGCTCGTCATGATAACACAGTTCTCAGGATTCATCAAGACTAGCTCAGCAGAATCTTACTTTGTCAAGCATCCTACGTTTTTCATTTCTCCAACTTCATAACCTCACATTTCTGACACACGCAAAACCAGCAATCCCCCCATATTACCCCGAATTTTCCGGCAGGCACTGGAAACACAAGGTCTCATTCAATATTCAAGAGTCCAAGAGGTAAGGAAGATCAGGCAGGCTAAGCTTTTCAACGGAATGAATCGTAACTCATAACAATAAACAGATAGAGGGCGCGTGCGTCGACCGACGACACCGCACGGCAGGTTCGCATTTGAATCCTGGCCGCAGTTGAGCGCGAAACCGTGTGAGAGCGCCACAGGAGCTCGGTACAGTTTGTATTGCCGTTGCGGTACGTTTTTACGGTATTATACGCGCGCGGAAAACCGAATTTGGTGGAAATATTGACGTGAAAATGCGAGGATTTGTATAATGTTAGTGTGAATCAAGATTGTTTCTTCCAAGGAATTGAAATATCTCCTAAAGTGAGTGCAGAGGAAAAAGTTTTAAAAAAATTATTGTTCACAACATTGTGTATTTGAATAGAGGTTTATACTGGAGTGTATGGAAGAATCATTAATCAAATTCACACGGAGAGACGTCACAAAAATACACTGCGCGAAAAAATTAACGGACATTATGGAAATCTCAAATTTATTCTACAACTGAAGGTGTTCTCAATGATAATTATTTTTATCAGAATTATGCATGCATATGTTATCCACTTTCAACGTTTTTCTCCAATACGGATGATTTTTTCCCAGCAGGAATAAAAAAAGATTTTGAATGTATTGGCTCCATTCTAGAATCAGTTGTTCTCGATCAATTCTAGTCATCAATAGTTTTTCTTTCGTTTGATTTTCCACACTCGAACGCTATGCAAAGCGAAACACGCAATTTGACCCAAGAGGAATGTGCCCAAGCGGTAGTTTTGCGAGAATTGCAGAAAGGTTTGGAGTTTCCCATACAAGTGTGTCCAGAATGTTGTAGTGATTCAGGAAGACAGGTATGAATGTCCGAAGACCAGGACAGGGTAGACCACGGGTAACATCTGCCATTCAAGAACGTTACTTGAGAGTTTCTTCGTTGGAACAACGGTTTGCAACCGCTCGCCTCCTTCGAAATCAGCTTGAGCAAATTCATGGGGTGTAAATTAGCACTCAAACAATAAGAAATCGCCTCAGAGAATATGATTTAAGGCCTCGTGTCGCGGCAAGAGGTCCAGCTCTCACCCCAGCCCATCGAAGGGCGCGTTTGGATTTTGCGAGAGAGCATATCCATTAGAAAGAGGCCGATTGGGAAAGAGTTCTCTTCACAGATGAGTCTAGATTCTGCCTCTACCACTGTGATCGACCTAGTGGTCGTTGATAATGGAGCTATGAATACTGATAAGTATATAATCAACATTCTTAAAGAGCATGTAATGCCATTTGCCCCATACATTGGTGAAAATTTCATTTTTATTGACGGTAATGCCAAACCCCATCGTGGTTGAAGTCTCTCGAATGGAATGGCTAGCAAGAAGTTCAGATCTCAATCCGATTGAGCAGGTTTGGGACAACCTCAATAGAAGGCTGAGAAGTTCAGAAAATCATCCAGCTACTCGACTAGGAATCCAACTCGGAGAAATCTGGGAATGATTAGATCAGAACATTTTAAGATCACTCATTTTGAGTATGAACCGTCGTTGCCGAGCTGTAATTAACACAAGGGGTGAAAATACCGAATATTTAATCACTTATCAGCATTTCAGTATTCTGAAAGTTGTTCATTTCTCTTCTTTCACATGAGATTCGGTGAAATCCTGAATTTTTCTTCCATTTAATGTGTCTTGTTTCGTTCAAAACCTTCCCGAGAGAACATAAAAAATAAGTTATAAAGGCAATGCAGAGTTAACTTTCATTAAAATTGAGATTTTCAGAATGTGCGTTAATTTTTTGGGGTAGTGTACATAGTGCTTTTTAGGGCGATGCTTTTTTTTTGACATGTGTCTTCTTCTGAAGGTTGCTGATTATTCAATACCTATATTACTATTACTATTACTATTACTATTACTACTATTACTATAAAACAAGTGTAAGAAATCGTATGCATCGATATTTAAATACCAGTCTGAATCGTGTTATCTATCTGTTATGAGTTAGGTGAGAATCACCGAATAGTATGACACCAAGTGAATATCTTTCGAAACAAAAATACAATATTCATAAGATTTTTCTGATTAATACAAAACAGCGCAAAATGCATCTGATGTTAATTTTTTTTGATAAAATAGGAATATCCTAATATTCTTGAATTTATATTAAATCTCCGGTATAGCTTTGTAGAACTTGGAATGCCTTGAGCTTTCGAATTCGTATACTAAGTTTAGTATGCAACATCTTTATACACGAGGAATTGGCACGTGCATATCAACTTGTTATCTTCACTACCGTAAAAACTGCTGTAGTTAATAGTTTAAGAGGGGTTACAGTCCACTTCGACCTGATGGTCTATTGTGCCCCTTGACAAAGCTTTACAGGTCGCCTTCCAGTCCCACAGATCTTATGAAATCCATTATCTCGGAAGGCTTCAGTGAGCCTAATTCTCGCTAATTCCTCACTCCTACAGGTCTCTTGACCAAAGCATTGTTTCCTTTGGCCTACAATGCCAAAGCATTCTGTGACTAGGTGAATAGGAGTTTCTTCCTCCTCCCCACATAATCTACACTCGTCAGTGTCCGATACGCCCATTCTCAGCAAGTGCTTTCTGAGGCGACAATTTCCTGTAAGAAAGCCAGTGAGGAGGTGTAGTTGGTTCACCAAGTACTAGTTTCACCATTCTCTATTCTTCCAATATCATAGCATAAATGTATGAGAATCCAAAACCAAAAAATATGAAATAACAAAAATACAATCAATTACTGTAATGGTACGACGAAAGTACAAAATATCCCCGATTAAAAAAAAGGCCAAAAAGAAACCTACACAACATCGATTCAATTCGAGTTCATTAAACTCTATTAGCCATTTCGATCACAAAATTCCATCTGCAATGTTGGAGGACCGGGCACGAAAACATAATATATTGGATATTGGACCTCGTTCGACTGGGATGAAATTTTATTATGTTTCAGGCGGATGGGTTTTAGAGGAATGTACAAGTTCGAGGGGTTTTGTATGTCTTCTTCCGGATATATAAGCGTCCGACGTTCGTTAAAAATTTAGTTTCGGGTCGAAGTAGGGCAAAAGAACACTTGAAAATATCCAATTACATATAACATTATTTGTTACTAGGCGAGTTACTCAGTGACGTTGGGAAAAACACTTTGTGATATTGAATTTTTCACGGAGAATTTTACCAAATATGGTTGCTCAACATTGCTGATGCTTTTCAGCCACAAGGAACGACTCAATGAACATACCAGAGTGTTTTGTTTTCGAGAGTTAATAAAACTCATCGAAATAAGTCATTACATCACCAATCTTTGATACGATATATGCACTATATCCGATATATTTGAAAAAAAAAGATACCGGCAATTCTGAAAAATTTCAAGCTCAAATCTCTCTTGAATGCACTGAAAACCATAGGAGACAATGTATGAAATTTATGGTTTTTACCATTTTGTTGCAAAATTCCTTTTACCTTCATTCAAATGGGTACCTCTTGATTTGATTTTGATTTGTGGTGAGATGAATAGTGGAGAAGAAATAAGATAACGCTCTGACAATTCTCGAGCACATTAAACGTAAATGTTTCGACTAGTTTCCGTAAACAACTTTGATCAATCTTATCGGTTTTACAACTTCTTTATTTTTTTATTGTAGGGTAATTATCCTCTCCTTACTTTGAACTTGATGATTGTTTTCAGGGGGAATAACTTTATGAAAGTAGAAAGAAAATATTACGAATTTGCGGAAATTGATAGCACATAAAACAGATCCGAAAGAAGTCAAGGAGTTTATTTGCTGTAGAAAATTCTTAAAAATCCAATTGCTGCATTTACTGTTTAGGTATTGATGCCCACTATTTCTTTTACTTTTTTATACTGAATATTTTGTATGAACAACATTCGTACGTTGAAATTTATATTTTGATTTGTTCTGTCACCAGTACAACCTGTCAAAAAAGAGGCATTTTCTATGAAGGCACACTGTATACTAACAGCAAAAGTAACATTGTATTGTTCATTTTTCATCAATAACAAAATCAAATTTTTTTCAAAAATTTTCAACAATATGAAACAAAAGAATACAAAATAGTATTCATTAAATTTATGTGACTCATTTTGAAATCGTCACATTGACAGTTTGTATGTAGAGTTCGATGTGAACGATAAATCGAATTTCATGATATCTCCGTCATTTTTTGACAAATCTGGTTATGAAAATTTTTATGCATGGACATTATGGATAATGTGAATGATGAGGGTCGACAATTTTTCAAATAAATAACATAAATATAGAAAAAAATTATGATGAATTATTTGAAGAAAAATCCTGAAACATGTCGACCTTCTTTTTAAGAGGGGCACATTTTAGAGATATAACCTTGCGTCTAACCCCCCTGAGCGGGGGCTGAATTCCAACCCTATTCTTTGTAATATGAAGGGGTGTCGAGTGATACCTCATTTCAAAGATATTCCTCTCTAGATTATAGTTCTGGAGTCCTAGAGTTATAAGATGCTGGTATCATCTTTGTTAACATGACAGCTTGTCCAAATTCATTATTTCATATATTATTTATTGTTCATTATTTGAATAGGCATTTTAACCCTAAAGTTTGAAGTTGCTGCTGTAAGTTTTCATAATATGATAGTTTGACATGAATAATAGTGGGATTGACTATCAAAAAGTATTCAGTACCCGATTCACATGAGTTAGGGATATTGACTTAAATTGCAAGAAAAAAAATAGTTTAAATGACATTTTGTGATGAAAATTCATATCAATATAATTTCGGGTTGCAGGAAATGAAATAAATTTTATCATGTAGGTCTGCAGCGTATACAAGGTGGTTAAGATAAATCTAGTAATATAATACTTGGCATTTTCAGCCGTTGTTAAATTGTCTTCATGTCAAAACAACAACATTCATGAAGCATATACAAAGAACCAAACTTCAGAAAAACGGCGACCAGATTTGACTAAATGTCTTATTTTGTTTTTTATTTGATTGATTCAAGTTGATTTTGAGTTTTAAATGATGATCTATCTATGCGAACAATGAAGTCAACAGACGCTTGAGTTTAAGAGATGACTTATAACTGGATCTGGGATGAATACCGATTACACATGATGTGAAAGATGTATGATTCTTAGTTTGGCTTTATATTAACGGTGAATAGATATATTTGAGTTGAATAGTGTTTCAGTCAAACCTTAGTAAACTTAGTGAAAATAGGAGATTCTACAATAATAAAATTGAAAATTTTCACAAGCTGTCATGTTAACAAAAATAGCACCAGCAACTTCAAACTCTAGGGCTAAAATCTAGAGATAGACCTTTAAATTTAAAATGAGGTATCACTCGACCATCTTTCCATTACAAAACTATGGCTCAGGTTTCGTGTTTCATATACACACATGTATGTAGTTTTGATTTTATTGTTTTACATTCACATTTAATTGAAAATTTCACATTATTGATTGTAGGCAGATTGTTATTGGGAATGAACTATTTCAACCTGTCTGTCAGTGCCAAGATAACTTAGCATGTAAGGGTGGAAAAATCACATAATGTACATCGTATCATAATTCCAGTCCATCTCATTATACTCATTCTATATTCATACCCAAAAGATGAAAGTCCCAAGCTGACAAAGAAGCACTAGAGGACGTCCCATCAAACGCGAAATCCGATAGCTCGCAGCAGAGATATATCCGGCCAGGAATTCGGCGAACATCTCCTCCTCCGTCGCTGAAATTCAATTACCCCCGAAAGGAAAAATGATGAAACATTGTAGGATGCCTTCGCTCTGGCCGCCAACAATTTGAATTTCAAATCCGCAATTTGCTGACAGCAATACAATTAGTGCGGAGACTTCCGCGTCATTTAATACCGTTAAAGGAATTATTTTTTCCGGGGCGGCGTTTTGCATAAACCAACAACTGGAGAAGTATCCCTTGAATTTGATTCGTTGAGGTATCGTCGGATTCTCGTTAATTCTTGGATTTGACGCGGGGTCCATTTTAATGGATATGCTTGGGGATCATGTTAATTGTTGGAGGTGAAGAGGGGATTCTTAGGAATAAATCTTATCGAAAACCGTACAGGGTGGGCAAAATTGGTGATACCTGAACTACAACTTTTTGACGGTGAGAGATAGAGGAAAATGAATGACACGTTACGGTGGTCTTTTTTAGAGAAACTGATAATGCCATCAACTGCATTCCTATATCTTTTTTTTCTCGAGTTATAGGCCAAAATTGAAATTTGGGCGATTTCAACTTTGGCCATTATCTCCGTTTCTGTTTGTGCTAGGATCTTGAAATGAAAATTTTATACAGGCACTTTTTTCATAGCAATCCAGTAGTGTACTTTGTTTCTTCCCAAGAGATTTTCTTGCTGAACTATTACATAAAGTTTTATTTTTTCTTATGAAAACAATAATTTGAAATGGATCAGAAAGTATCGCCATTTTTCAGAAATATACATCGCCCTCAGATTCATTCAGATATCATGAAAAATACAGTTTGTATGTGAAATTTGAATTATTGAGTATTGAGTACACTGCATCAAAGAATAATATGTCTCTACGCATTGTGTCATTATTATTTTGCGATTGAATACTTGATTCAATTTTTCCGTCGTTTGATCTCTGTTCAGAACAACTGTTTATTTTGAAAATTCAAAGTCATTATTGCCGGCAATATGGAAATGTTCGAAAAATACCAGAAAGATATTTATGTAAAAATGTTTTATTTTAGCTGCAATAATGACTTCGAATTGACAGTTGTTTTGAACAGAGATCAATCAAAGAAAAATTGAATCAAGTATTCAATTGAATATTTCCCCTCCTGTCAAAAACTTCATGTAAATAGAATACAATTATCGAAAATTACAGCGATAATTGCATTGTAGAGAGCGAAAGATCCCTGCGATAATTGCACTGCTCGTGTTTTAAGCAATTTCGGGAAATATTCACCCGAATTACACTCGTGCATCAAAATGACCTGATAATTCTGCATTCTATCGTGTTGTCTTTGAAAAACTGCATTCGGTCAGTTTCAGTTTTGGAGAAAGAGCCCTCCACATTCGGTGTTGGGCTCTTTCTCCAAAAATGAAAATGACCGAATGCAGTTTTTAGACAACACGCTGTCATGCAAAATTATCGGTAATTTTGATGCACTTGTGCAATTACTCCCGAAAATTGATAATGGCACCATGCTTAAAGACATATTATTCTGTGATTCAGCCTACTACTAAATAATCCGAATTTCACATACAAACTATATTTTTTCATGATATCAGGAACGGGAAAAAATGGCGATTCTTTCTCCGTAGTTTCAAACTATTGCTTTCATAAGACAAAACAAAACTTTATGTTATAGCTCAGCAAGGAAACCTCTTGGGAAAAAACAACAGTACGCTACTGGATTGCTATTAAAAACTGCCTGCATAATATTTTCTTTTCAACATCCTAGCACAAACAGAAACGGAGATAATAGCCAAAGTTGAAATCGCCAAAATTTCAATTTTGGCTTTTAACTCGAAAACACAAAGAAGAAAGAGAAAAAGTTGACTTATATAATTTTCCCCATCTCACATAATGAGGTTTATTTCCACTGATTTAGGTGGAGTTTTTGACTCGTAGGAATACAGGATGTTTCAGAATAAGGTTCCGTAAATTCGGGATCTTAATTCCCTGATTATTTCATGATATAAAGTTCCTATGAACTATGGGTCTCTGACGCACTGTTTCTAAGATACAGGGTGTTGAAATTTAAAAAGTGATTACGAAAATAATCTAAAATTACAAAAAACTCATTGGCGTACTAATTTTTCACCAAATTTGTTCGGACAGAAGTCCGTACGGACGTCACTGGTGAAAATTAAACATCGTTTCCTATCTGAAAAAAATGTGTCTTGATGCGTACTCATAACGTGCCAATACGCAAAAAGAGATCGTATACGGTGTAGAAAAAAAATTTCATAAAACCAATTTTTTTTAATTTCAACAAACTGTATCTCAGAAACCCATCGTCAGAGACCCATAGTTCATAGGAATTTTATCTGAGGATTAATATCCCGAATTTACGGAACCTCAGTCTAAAACACCCTATATATATTTTAGAGATAGATGTTAGGAAAAATCCTCAGTATAAAAAATCCTGCCGTTTCTTCATATCAGAGGATCTTGGACTACATCTACGTGATCTAGATCTAGAAGAACATCTTCATATAAATCTTCTATGGACAGAGAGAGACAGATTATCCACCAATCTACTTGAAATTCTCAATCTGAAATAAAAAAAGACGAAATCAGAAAAAACAACTATTCATGATGAATAGTTTTTTCCTCGGTTTTCTCAAATCGACCACACATTTCAGAAACGCATTCGTTATCAATTTGTTATGTCAGAAACTCCACAAAATTTGAAAGAAATGGAAAGACCCCCCTCTTCGAATCTGCTAAACATTAACAAAACTTATCATGTTTCAACACAACAAGCTAAACCGTGAAATTGGCTGAGTAAAAACCAAGGAGTACATAACCTTTCAATCTTTCTCTTTCACGAATATATTTCTCTGTTGCCCACAGGGCAACAGAGAAGAATCACCTCAACACCATCTTCATTGGCCAATTTCAAAAAGTTATCTCAACAATCCTCCGAAATTTTTTCAATATTCAAGTTTTAAATTCTCTAAGTCTTGATCAATGGCCCTGATTGACCATCAAGGTGATGTATTTTCGAAACTTCAAGATCCAAATGAAGGGAAATCATTTATCATAGATGAACCAAATATCTTATACTTGCACCTTATATTTTTCGAGACAAAGAACTACGAATAATTCCGAAAACTCCTCTTCCTTAAGAAAACTATTCTTTAAAAATAATCCATTAATAAATAAGCCATCCAACGAACTTTCCATCGAATCTCTGAGGTTATTACAACTTAATCGATTTTCCCCAGAATTTTCCCTGATTACTCGCCTTCAATCTGGAAAGAGTGCATCGAAAACATGAATTATGCGTGAAGTATTTCGATTAAGGAATTACTCCATCAACTATTCTTCATTTTCCACGGAACTCCTCGAATTCCCGGGGAGAGGATACCTTATCGGCGCTTGCAGCCCGGAAAAGCTCCCGAATCGTGTTGCACTCGCCGCTTTTCGAATTTTAAAGGGTCCTCGAGAATCGACGGCGTAAAAATGCAAATTTTCCAAAGGGTTTAGCATCGGCTCGACTCTTATTCGCCTGATCTTCCGGGATCGAGGGGAAATTAATTCTCCTGCTGAGTGAATGGGGGGTTGTTGGGTTTTGGAGTGAGTTGCATCGACGGGAAAACAGACGGAAAAACTATTTCATACTTCGGGAAACCTATTAGGTGTACAACTTTGCTTTCGCTGTTTTTCTAGAGCTGGCTATAGCAATGAATGGTAGTTGAAATAAATAGATCTCAGATGTCATACAATAGAATAGAATAGAATACCTTTATTCGCCAATAATAATTGTTTCTCTATTTCAGTATCGTTATGAGTTCATTACAGTACTAAAATTAGTGCTGTAATGAAACTCATTACAGCATTGTTTTCAGTTATATTTTTCGTTTTGTGCTTGTCAGTACTGACCTCTGATCCACTCTATTTTCGAATCAAATCAATTCAAATTCCGCAATCTGTCAAATTTCGTTAGTGACACCAACTGCCAAGATACAATACAAAAGTCATTTTTATTTGAATTTAGAGAGTATTTCACAATACTTGACTGAAATAGAGATAATATCGTCTAATACTCGTTGCAGAAGGCAATTCCAACACTCATGCTTTCGAAAACTAGCTCCTTCGTCGCTCGTTTTCGAATTTCGCATTCGTGTTGGAATATGAGCTCATTCTGCAACTTGTTTTAGAATATACTATTACACAATGAAAATGGGAAATGTCACATAAGAAAAAACAAAATATATACTCTCATACAATCAATACCCTCATACATATGATAAGAAAATTAGGAATTAATGTTACTTCCCATAAATTCATGAATGGAATATGGCTCTAGCCGTAGCAACAAGCTGTAGATTTCTTTTAGGAAGGATTTGAAATTCTTGTTCTGTTGAATTTTAATCGGCAGCTTGTTGAAAAGTTTCGAGCACATATATGTACAATTCCTCTCGGTCAAGGCTAACTATGATGCGGATACATAAAAAATTGGTGTCTAGTCCTATAAGAATTATATTTTATGAATTTTTCAAAAGAATTTTCATTTTGGAACAAAAACTGCAGACATTTATAAATAAGCTTAGGTATTTGATAACATAAAGTCATCTAAATATACTGCTCCACAAGAGTTGTGGGTATCGTATTCAATCGTTTTCAAATGATATGAAATCTTCGAGAAAATCGCTATAAAATCATTTAAAATTCAATAACAACTCGAATCGATCCAATGAGAATCAGAATGAGACATTTCTTCAATCTGGTCGCCTTTTTTCTGGAGTTTGGATCTTTGCATATGCTTCATGAAGCTTCTTATTTTGAAATGAAGACAGTTTATCAGCGGCTTCAATTTTAAACGAGTTTTCTGAGAATGCCAAGATGTAAAACAAACGGTGAGGCCAATAGGGCTATCGGAATGATACAGGGTGGCCTAACTCAGGTTGTTGTAGCGGAAAGGCTCTTAGTCAGCAAAATTGTGATATCTTGACTTTGGAATAGGTTGAGGGAGACAGGTTCCGTGTTGGAGAAACCAAGGCTTGATGAGCGACGAAAAACAACACCTTCTCAGGATCGTTTCATCACCGTTACGGCGGGAAGAAGCCAAGTTTCCATCGAAACCATCAGACGACTTTTAAAAAAGATGAATCTAGGTTCTAGACGTTCATTGAAAGGAGTTCCATTAACAGGTCACCATAAGCGTCAAAGACTGGAATGGGCAAGGCAACATATCAATAGGAATTGTCCTTTTCACTGATGAATCCAGATATGGACAATTTTCAGATTTTCGAAGAATAATGGTATGTACTATCCCACGCATGCCCCATAATCGTCGCTATTTCCAAGAAGTCCAGTTATGGACCGGGATATGTTTCAACGGGCACAGAGATCTACACATTTGTCCTGGACAAATGACCGCCTTACACTATGGGGAGGATGTCATTGACAATGTTATGCCAAATGTCCATGCTGCTATTGGTGAAACTTTTCAATTTCTAGACGATAACGCTAGACCGCACCGTGCAGCCATAGTTGAGAATGTGCGCTAGGAGCTTGGCATTCCACATTTACCAATACCTCCGAACTCGCCAGATTTGAATTGCATAGAACATGCATGGGATATGCTCCAATGAGGATTAGATAATCATCAATCTACTCCAGAATCCTTAAATGATCCGAGAGAGCTTCTGTCCCGTTTATGGAACCAAATTCCTCAAAAAATGTTCAACAACCTCTTTGTGTAGTATGCAAAAAAGATGTCAAGCTGTTATTGATGACCATGGAAGCCACACATTTTATTGATAGTCTTGAATTGCTTAAATTCTCTGGGACTCAAATTTCGTTATTCTACTCGATCATTCTCAACCACCCTGAAATAAATTTTATTCCCTACAACTTAAAATCATATCAATATTAATTTTCATCACAAAATCTCATTTAAACTATATATTTTTGCCATTAGATTCATCATCCCTAACCCATATGTAGCAGTTTGATTTTTTGACCATTTTTTACAGTATAAAAAATAGTACCACTAGTATGAGGTATACTGGGGGTGAAAAAAAAATAGTCTGGCTCATCTATGAGTATCGATAATATGTCTGGCAAGTGAAGAGAAGAAAAAAAAATCATCAAAACAATTTCCCTGCTTCTTGCAGTCATAAAAATCAATCAGTTGATGGTCTTTATTATAACAACAGCTTAAAAGACAATCTGGCTAAAGTGAATCACCATATGTTGTAGTAACACCTAATTCAAATTCCAACTAAATGGCAGAGATACTTATACTCGTACAAAGGAATCTAGGCAGCTGTTCTCATGTAACTCGCTTGTAATTACTATGAGATTTCCGTATAATTATTTGTCATATGACAAATTTTCCAACCCTGGAATATGAGGGCAAAATTTTTTAGTTTTCCCATTTCAGATTGCCAAACTCATTCACCAACTTCCTGAAGAATCTTATAATTCAGTATATGTGAAATTTTTGTTAGTGGCAAAATGAATGGACTTAAATAACATTCTTGTTTTTTGAATCCATCCAAAAATTTTAGCGAACAGTTCATAATATTTCTACTGATTGGGAAAATGATTAGGAGAACATTCACCACCTTCTGAACTATAATTTTAAGTCGAGTTTCATGTTGAACATTTCATCTGACATTGTATTCCTGGAAGTTTTAGATCATCTTCGGTAGTTTTGAGTATTGTGTCTGTTCTAAACCGTATTAGAACTGGCCATGGACGATGCAACAGCATGCTCTTCCGATGGAATTCGGTTGAGAGCCCTAGTTGTGAGTTTGGAGAAAATGAGGAGACTATAGAACATTTCATAAATAGTTGTCCCATTTTTAAATTTCAAGATGGTTTCGAGGATATACATAAAGTAACAAATGCATTTCTGAAATGGGTGGTTAATTTAAAAAAAATTTGATTTATTCTAAATTATTGGTTTCTTTTCTGTTTTGTTTTGTTTCATTTCATATTAAGAATTCCGAGTCGTTTTGTGAAGAATCTGTTTATCTGAGTCCATAAATGGATAACACGCTGATGTCCTTCAAGATTTCTCTGATATTTAATATTTTTTGTAAATTATTTTTTCACGAGAGCGGTAAGGGTTTTTTTTTCAGCTGAGGTTTTCTCCCTTTCCTCATTCAATCATACTGCAGAGTTGCATGGTCTTCTGGTGTTGCACCAACCTCAGCTAGGTTCCTTTTTGTTTCAATATATATTGTATTATTTGAGCTCTCTGAATCAAAAGAATATATACAATATTGTGTAGTTTTCACAATATTTCTCCAATTTAGCGTTTTTTTATTCACACAACCACTTGTAAATTATTCAAATAACATACTTGATTGCAATTCCGAATTCTTTTTCATGAAAATTATTTCAAATCATTTTAATATCCAGTGAAAAACAATCATGAAATCAAGTTCCATAGAACCCAAAGTTCAACAGGTTTTTCAAAGTGGAAAAAATTCTTATGAAATGAAATGACTAAGACAAGGTTAGCAACATCCATCAACTTTTATAAAAAAAAATCCATTTTTTTGTGAAAAATCTCAGGCGTGAACTCAGAAAAACGAAACAAAGTGAAGGTAAATCCATACAACACTCGAATACCGTGAACATTTTCCTTTATGTTTCAATATTCATTTTAGGCAACTTATAGTCACAAAGCCACTTCATAATCAACTAAAATCTCCAACCAACTCAAACAAACAAACACCATAAAAATCGTGCGCTTATTGTATAGCGTGCGAAAACCCGTTTGTCGCATTCGGCACTTTGCAACACTTCTGTCATTTCAATTACGTTTCTTCTATTTGCAGTTTCACGCAGTGAAAGAGGCCGAAGAATTGAGTTCTCCCGACAAAGGAACCCAACCAGAGCGGCGTCAGAATCGAAAAAACAGCACAGAAAGACAAATGTGAAAAAATCCAGAGGGGCATAATGAATGCGAGTGGGAAGGATTTATCTTCGGAGGAATATGAGCTGGAAAGTTTCGAGTGTACATAAGTTCAGCTGAATTAGAACACGTCTACGATGGTGTCTGCCCCGTTTCTCTTCCTCTCTTACACGACCTTCCTCGGATTCATTATACACGGTGAGTTTTACAGGAATTTTCCGCTTTTTACTTGGCAGAGAATGGGACGGTATGCTAGGTTGCTCTGGAGAATGCTCGTTAGGAATTACCCGTCTCTTGTCATTGGTATTATTGCCTATAAGGAGAAAATTCTTCCTGAGATATGTAAGGTTGGAGACCTTCATTTATGTGCTGAATGCTGGAGTCTATGGAAAAATTATTCGAATATTCAGGGTGAGTCTTTGACTTGTACCGGGTATCCCAAATTGCTGGATTTTGACTGTTTAAGGTACTTCTGGACTAGATAGGTAAAAACTTTGGAAGGTGTTCTGGGCTCGATATTCGTGAAAATACCTTGAGTTAAAACTATTTCACGATATCTCAATTTTTTGTGAATTTTGATAATTTATCGATTTTGAAAATGTGCCATAATCTTTCTAGAATAATAATAATACACTGCGAAAAAAAAAAATTAACGCACATTCTGAAAATATCAATTTTTATGAAAGTTAACTCTACATTGACTTTATAACTTATTTTTTATGTTCTGTCGGGAAGGTTTTGAACGAAACAAGACACAATAAATGGACGAAAAATTCAGGATTTCATCGAATCTTATGTGAAAGAAGAGAAATGAACAATTCTCAAAATACTTAAATGCTGATAAGTGATTTAATACTTGGTTTTTCCACTCCTTGCGTTAATTACAGCTCGGCAACGACGGTTCATACTCAGAATGAGTGATCTTAAAATGTTCTGATCTAATCCTTCCAAGATTTCTCCGAGATGGATTCCTAAGTCATTAAGAGTAGCTGGATGATTTTCTGAACTTCTCAGCCTTCTATTGAGGTTGTCTCAAACCTGCTCAATCGGATTGAGATCTGGACTTCTTGCTGGCCATTCCATTCGAGAGACCTCTTCAAGGTACTCCTGAACGATGCGCTTACGATGGGGTCTGGCATTATCGTCCATAAAAATGAAATTTTCACCAATGTATGGGGCAAATGGCACTACATGCTCTTCAAGAATGTTCCTTATATACTTATCAGCATTCATAGCTCCATTATCAACGACCACTAGGTCTGTGCGAGCAGTCAAAGATATTCCACCCCATACCATAATCGATCCTCAGCCGAAACCAGTAGTATTCAGGAAATTGCACTGAGCATATCTTTCATGTGGACGTCTGTATACAAGGGAACGTCGATCACAATGATAAAGGCAGAATCTAGACTCATCTGTGAAGAGAACTCTTTCCCAATCGGCCTCTTCCAATGGATATGCTCTCTCGCAAAATCCAAACGCGCCTTTCGATGGGTTGGGGTAAGAGCTGGGCATCTTGCCGCGAAACGAGGCCTTAAGTCATATTCTCTGAGGCGATTTCTTATTATCTGAGTGCTAATTCGCACCCCATGAGTTTGTTCAAGCTGATTTTGAAGGAGGCGAGCGGTTGCAAACCGTTGTCTCAACGAAGAAACTCTCAAGTAACGTTCTTGAATGGCAGTTGTTACCCGTGTTCCACACTGTCCTGATCTTCGGACATTCATACCTGTCTCCCTGAATCGCTGCAACATTCTGGACACATTTGTATGGGAAACTCCAAACCTTTCTGCAATTTTTCTGTATGTCCACCCTTCTTCTAGCAAAACTACCGCTTGGGCACACTCCTCTGGGTCAAATTGCGTGTTTCGCGTTGCATAGCTATCGAGTGTAGAAAATCAAACGATAGATAAACTATTGATCACTAGAATTGATCGAGAACAACTGATTTCAGAATGGAGCCAAAACATTCAGAATCTGATAATATCTTCTTTTTTTATTTCTGCTCGGAAAAAACATCTGTATTGGAGAAAAACGTTGAAAGTGGATAACATATGCATGCATGGTTCTGATAAAAATAATTATCATAGAGAACACCTTCAGTTGTAGAATAAATTTGTGATTTCCATAATGTGCGTTAATTTTTTTGCGCAGTGTATATTTTTCTCATCTCATATCATGAAAAAATTTTAAAATGGAAAAAAATTAGAAATAATGTCTTATTCCCAGTGAAAAAGTGCTCTTTGAAGTTTTTATTTTTTTCAGATATTTTCGAAATTGAAGAAGTTATGGCACATCTTCAGAATCCAACAAATTTCAAAATTTTGTTATATCTTCAAGACAAATGAAGATATCCTGAAACGTCTTTCACTTATGGTTTTTTCACGGAAATCGAGCTTATCACTCTTCTCACAGATTTTGCCTATCTAGTGTAGAAGTACCAGAAACCGCCATAATCAAGCAGTTTGTGATACCTTATACACTAAGGTGGAGTGAAAATATTGACTTTTGAAATTCAAAATGTCTGTATGCGGAAAAGTGGTCTATGTAATTGTTATGATATCCTGCAAGATTTCTAGTCGATCAGATTTTGTTCCACTACTCTGAATATCGAGTTGACTCATACTAAAGCAAATCGTTCACGTTCATAAATACTCGATTTCTCTATTTTAGTATAGTAATGAGTTCATTACAGTACTAAAAGTAGTGCTGTAATGAAACTCATTACAGCATTGTTTTCAGTTATATTTTCGTTTTGTGGTTGTCAGTACTGACCTCCGATCCTCTCAATTTTCAAATCAAATCAATTCAAATTCCGTGATCTGTCAAATTTCGTAAGTCACACCAACTGCCAAGATACAATACAAAAGTCACTAATCTGAATTTTTATTTAAATTTCGAGAGTATTTCACGAAACTTTACTGAAATAGAGAAAATGTCGTCTAATACTCGTTGCACAAGGCAATTCCAACACTCATTCTTTCGAAAACTCGCTCTTCGCATTCTGCAACTTGTTTCAAAATATACTATTTCATTGGTTTACCTGACCCCCCCCTCTGGGAACGCCATGATGAAGCCCCCATTATTTTCATTTAGAAATAACACTAAATCATCCATTCGGAGCAAATCGTGATCAAACCTCCTGAGGAATGCCTCTGGTAGAGCTTCAGATGTGAACAAGCTTCCTACAGGAGTACGATGCACAAACAACCGAAGTAAACATTCCACGTGGCAAACATCAAGACACGGTACGGCTCAGCCTCCGAAACCGGAGACGAGAGGAGAAAGGGCATCCAATTAACGACGTATTGGAGTGGGCTTACCCACTCCGTTGCTCTACAAAGCTCGAAATTAGCAGTTTACTCTCGAAATGTAACGGATTATCCGCGTTCCAGTTTCGGTTGACATTCCCTTTGTACGATTGCTCATTATTATTTCTACTTGTATGGAGTGAATCAGCGCCATGTTTACCGGCTGCTGGTGTTAATAATGAAGAGGTGGGGTTGACATCTGCATAGCGCTGGTGATGATGATGACAGTCATGTTTTAGTCTCGGTTTCAGCTGACCTGGACTATTAAATATTTGAATTGGCATCAATGGATGATTAGGGCATTAGAAAAACTAGGTCTCAACCGAGAAATATACTTCGCCACAAGGCATATTCAATCATTTTGAAAAGTATGTAATCTTCGAGAAAATTGCTGCAAAATCATTTAAAACTCAAGAACAACTTCAATCGATCGAATAAAAATCAGTGTGAGACATTTCGTCAATCAGGTCAATCATATTCTTATTTCGAAATGGAGTCAGTTTATCAACGGCTTCGATGTGAAACGAGTTTTATGAAAATGCGAAGACGTAAATTAACAAACGCTGAGGCTAATAGGGCTATCGGAATGCTACAGGGTGGCCTAACTCAGGTTGTTGTAGGGGAAAGGCTCCAAGTCAGCCAGAGTGTAATATCTCGACATTGGAATAGGTTCAGGGGGACATAATCCGTGTTGAAAAGACCAAGGCTTGGTGCACGACGAAAAACAACACCTGCTCAGGATCGTTTCTTCACCGTTTAGGCGAGAAGAATGCCTATATCTACAAGTAGAATGCTATGGAATACTCTTCATAATGCAGATGAGGTCCAAGTTTCCATCTAAACCATCAGACGACGTTTGAGAGAGGTGAATCTAGGTTCTAGACGTCCATTAAGAGGAGTGCCATTAATACGTGACCATGAGCGTCAAAGACTGGAATGGGCAAGGCAACATATCAATTGGAACGATCAATGGCGTAGTGTCCTTTTCACTGATTTTCAGATTCTCGAAGAATAAGGGTATGGACAATCTCATGCATATTCCGTAATCGTCGCTATGTAAAAGAAGTCCATCCATTCCGAGAGGGTAGTGTTATGGTATGGGCCGGGATATGTTTCAACGGGCGCACAGATCTTCACATTCGTCCTGGGACTATGACCGCCTTACACTATAGGGAGCATGTCATCGACAATGTTTTGCCAAATATTCACGCTGATTTTGGTCAAACATTTCAATTTCTAGACGATAACGCTAGACCGCACCGTGCAGCCATAGTTGAGAATGCGGGCGAGGAGCTTGGTATTCCACATTCACCAATACCTCTCTCAATTCATTATTACAGCTTTCAACCAACTGGTTTCATACGAATCAATTCAAACTCAATGACGACAAAACCCGACATGATACTGAATGACGATTTTCCAATTTGATCATCCGATAATGTGAAGTTTTTGGGTCTTCACCTAGACAAAGCGTTAACGTGAGATCAACATATAAGTCATATACTCAGTAAACTCAACCAAGCATGCTACTGCCTTAAAATCCTCTCACGTTACCTGAATGTGGGTGCTTTGAAGGCAGTTTATCACCCTACCATTGAGTCTGTGATGCCAATTAAATTCTCACTTTCCATTTAATATACATACAAGAATGTCTGTTTAATTTTTTCAAGAATACAACCCTGTTTGAACATTTAGAGCCACAATCAAATTATTCTACTAGAAATTTGTGTTATAACTATCTTCAGCATAGACTTACATCCACGGAAAAAAGTACATTTCATAACTGCATTAAACTTTTCAACAAATTACCACGAAATATAAAATTAATCAGTTCTCTCAATTTATTTGAGAAAGAGTTATTTAGTCTCCTCTTGACAATTGAACCATACTCATATGATGAGTTCCTTCTGTTGGGCTCTCTTTTTTTGTCTTTTTGACGATTATTTCAGTTAATGTTACTTATGTGATTTAATATTGTATTTGTGAAATTCTTTGAAATGAAATTTGTTTATTATTATTATTAAACGGTAGACAGGTCTGTTTCTCTCTTATCATATCAACAACACATTACTCATGATGTTTTCAGATCTATATAATTGGAATATTATGACTTTCTTTCAACATCAAAACGGTCAAATCTCTAGTAAGACTTAACAAATTTAATTCCATGAAAATACGAGGTGAGTTGAAGATCTTTGCAACTTAGGTTTGTTCAGAATAAATGTTTATATATTATGTTTTAGCCTTGAAAAAGAATCACAAAAGATTCGAAACGTTGGCGATGTATTAATAGGAAATTAAATTGATATATTTTGTCCAAATTCCTGTGAATGTTATTCCACTATTATTATTATTATTTTCACTCACAGATTTGAATTGCATAGAACATGCATGGGATATGCTCCAAAGAAGAATAGATAATCATCAACCTACCCCAGAATCCTTAAATGATCTGAGAGAGCTTCTGCCCAGTTTATAGAAACAAATTCCTCAAGAAGTGTTCAGAAACCCAATGTGTAGTATGCAGAGAAGATGTCAAGCTGTTATTGATGCCCGTGGAGGCCATACAGATAGTCTTTAAATGCTTGAAATCACTGGGAATAAAACTTCGTTATTTTGCTTGATTTTTCTTAACCCTCCTGCAGACAACAGGCTGAATTTAATTTTATTTCCTGCAACTTGAAATCATATCAACATGAATTTTCATCCCTAAAGTGTCAATATGCCTAACTCATATGGAGAAGTTTATTTTTAAATAGAATATTTCATTAAAAATTGCTATTGCAAAAGTATTATCCCAATGAAATTGCTTCGATCCAACCCAAAAATAAAATATTCCCTTCCATCATTCCGAATTTTCGCAGCCTTCACATGACAACAAAGGGGACAACACAGACTTCCTCATTCCATTCATTTTCGAAATGTATTCAGCACAACACCGCATAATACCGACGTGGGCGTACCAAAGTGTACATTTTGAATGCACCTCCCAATTTCAATTCATTGACATCAATTGTTCGCGTCTTCTGCATTCCTACCGTCTCACAACAATGCGGTATAAATAGCTCGGCGTGAAATATGAGGTCGGCTAGGGTTCCATCACATTATGGCATTGAATTTTCGACGGATTAACCGGCGGTGTCGTTCGAGCAAATTCAATTCTGATCCCTTACATGATCGTCTGTAAATGGAGGACGATCTATGGTTACTTTTGACGGAGCATCACGTACAAATGGTTCCATTAAATTGGATTATTCTTGTTTTGCTTGTTCGTTATAGTCTGGACAAGGTTTTTACAATACAGGGTGGCCATTTGAAAACGAAACAGACGAGATTACAGACGAAATAAATTTTTTCGATAGAAATGGTCGGACGGGTCGATTTCTGTCTCGAGGGGGACAACTTAAGATGTAGGTTACGGACGCATAGCGCTTCAACCCTTGCTACTACAACCCTCACCCCCAATTTTTGAATAGGGAAGATGAGGTGAGTGATACCTCATTTGAAAGGATTTTCACAAAAAAACACTACAAGTGCCATGAATACGCCACTTCATTTTCAAATGCTTAGTCAAGAATATTTCGAGAACTAATGCATAAAATGAAAAAACAATTACTGTGCAGAAATCAGTATAAAAATACCTTTCAATTGAGGTATTACTCACCCCATCTTCCCTATTCAAAAATTGGGGGTAGTAGCAAGGGTTGAAGTGCTATGCGTCCGTAACCTACATCTTAAGTTGTCCCCCTCGAAACAGAAATCGACCTGTCCGAGCATTTCTATCGAAAAAATTCATTTCGTCTGTAATCTCGTCTGTTTCGTTTTCAAATGGCCACCCTGTATTTCGAGAACTAATGCATTAAATGAAAAAACAATTACTGTGCTGAAATCAGTATTAAAATACCTTTCAAATGAGGTATCACTCACCCCATCTTCCCTATTTAAAAATTGGGGGTGAGGGTTGTAGTAGCAAGGGTTGAAGCGCTATGCGTCCGTAACCTACATCTTAAGTTGTCCCCCTCGAAACAGAAATCGACCTGTCCGAGCATTTCTATCGAAAAAATTTATTTCGTATATAACCTCGTCTGTTTCGTTTTCAAATGGCCACCCTGTATTTCGAGAACTAATGCATGAAATGAAAAAACAAATTTGTGCTGAAATCAGTATGAAAATACCTTTCAAATGAGGTATCACTCACCCCATCTTCCATATTCAAAAATTGGGGGTGAGGGTTGTAGTAGCAAGGGTTGAAGCGCTATGCGTCCGTGACCTACATCTTAAGTTGTCCCCCTCGAAACAGAAATCGATCTGTCGAGCATTTCTATCGAAAAAATTTATTTCGTCTGTAATCTCGTCTGTTTCGTTTTCAAATGACCACCCTGTATAATATCTCAGAATAATGAGGTACGAAAAAAAAACAGGATTTTCATCCTTCCCTCAATCATAGAGTTGATGAGTTAGTGAACAGAATCTCTGAGGAGTGAATCGAAAATTGGGGATATTATTGACGATTTCAAAATCAAAATACAAGATTTCCATATTCGAAGACACAGATGAAGAATTAGAATGATAAGATAAAATGTGAAATAAACGCAAATCATTACACGAATATGGCTCTATAGAATGTTTTTTAGGTAAGACACAAGATTCAGGATTGAAATTCTAAAGGTGAGCTTCAAGTAAGAAGACGATTTCTCGTATATTTTCCGAAGGTTTTAGGACTTCCGGTATTTCCGGAAGTCAACCTTCGTTCTTCATTGATTTCTGAGTGTTTTTGATTCCAAAAGTTTGAAATTTCTGGAGAAAATTCTTTTTGAATGAGGAAATACGAAAAAAAAATTGAACTCTGTTGAAATGCAGACAACTTCGAGGTTTTTTCATTAAAACTTCTCATTTTCGAGAATCTCCGAGAAGAAAGGCTGATGCTTCTTTTCCGATTGCGTGATAATCAGAATATGATACAGGAGGTCACAAATTCTCTGTCAAAGTTGGAAGTGACGAAAATCAAAAAAAATCGTTTTTTTCAAATTGATACCCCATTTTTTCGAAGCATTTTCGAAATCTTCGTCAAAAAATAATAGGAGCATACTTCAAAGACTTTTTTCCCAAAATGAATATTTTTCGAGATATTCAGGAAAAACAATTTTGTCTTCAATTTTCAATCCAATTCCGAATGTGTTCTTTTACTGTTATCAAGAAAATATTTTCTATGATTCAGACGAGTTAAGTTTTTGAATTATCATTTGTAATGCGAGTGCAACAATTGGTTCAAAGTTCTCAATGTGAGTATTAGTGAAGTCAACGTAAAAAATTCTCAGGAATGCAGAAAAAAATAATTTATGAAAATTCTTAATGTTTTCGAAAAAATAATTAACAGAACCTACCATAACAAAAAAGTGATTCTCCAGAATTAAGACTTTGCGTAAATTATCCTAAGCTTCAAAAAAAAAGAAAAACTGAACTTGTCTGAACTATGAGAACATATTTTCTCGATAACAGAGATTTCCAAAAATTTCACTTGACTGCTAATCAGCACATTCGAAATTGAATTGAAAATTGAAGACAAAATCATTTTTCCTGAATATCTCGAAAAATATTCATTTTGAGATCTTGGACGTATGCTCCTTTTATTTTTTGAAAAAGATTTCGAATATGCTTCGAAAAAATGTGGTTTCAATTTGAAAAAATCTATTTTTTCATGTTTTGTCACTTCTATCTTTGACCTTCGTATCAAATTCAGAAAATCACGCTATCGGAAAAGAAGCATCAGCCTTTCTACTCGGAGTTTCTAGAAAATTAAAATTTTTAATGAAAAAACCTCGAAGTTGTCTGTATTTCAACAGATAGAAAACTGAAAATTATTTCGCGTTTGTCCCTTTCAGAAATTTCGTAATTTCATTCGTATTCCAGTTGAAAGGCGTTAAAGAAGAAATTGTACAGATTTTTCAAGATTCTGCCGAAAATACTGGAAACATTGTAATGAAATTTTACACGAATATGTTTTGGAAGCTGATACGTCGAATGAATTTGTTTTCATGGCTGACTTATAGAGAGCGATAGGTTCGTACTGGTAGTATTCGCACGGTAGTATTGAACAAAACTTTTTTAATATTGGAATTATTAAGCATTTAATTTTAAATCAGAAGAGTACTCTTGATGAAACTCAATACTGTGTACCGTTTTCAGAGTATCTTGATTTAGAAAATAAGAAGTTAAAACCTTTGCTTTCATAAAGTAAAGATAAATGTATTAATTACACGGAAAATAACAAGAACAAAATTTAAATAAAGGCGAACATAGGTGTTCAAAATGTCCTCCGGTTTCACCGAGGATCCCCTTTTTCGAAACACCCTGTATAGATTCATACCTATAATTCAAGAATTCAGGGTTTCAACTCGATGACACTCTAGATGGGGCGGAAAATACGATTTAATGATGTTCAACAAAAGGGCTGAGTGGGTGTTAGAGTATCTGATATAGTAAACTATTCTTCACCCTTCCTGCATGGGCTAATTGACAATAATGAAGGGATGGAAGGGTCGAAAGACCATGCAACCCTTCGAATAAGTTCGGGAACTGTGGTCAATTTTCAAACCAGAAAATTTCACTCTGCAACAGCTCTAAATGTACTGAAAATTTGCCTATACTTCCTTTCTAGTCTTTCAATTGGGATTTGATGACTCCATGTGAAAGAAGCTGTTGTTTCGGGAGCTCAAAAATTGTAAATATCCTTGTTTAATTTGTTGTTGATTAAAATCTGAATTTTTTTAAATATCCTTCTCATGAGTTTTAATAAAAAAAATGAGAACCAGCGAATTCTCTTAATTATTGTCGACTCGGTGTTATGTCGACTTTATTTCGAATGTAAATAATGATTGAGTTCTAGAATAGATTATGAAAATAATACGGAATGTTTATCATCATATTCCCCTTCTTTTTGTCTCTACCTGTTCATAATAATAATAATAATAATAATAATAATAATAATAATAATAGTAATCAATAAAAGAATTCATTTCTGGATCGGTTTTTCATAAAAATTGCACAATTGATGAGGTTCCAGGCAACTGCTAACGATTAAAGTTACCTATTTATATACAGATTAGGAAAACGGAATTGGAAACATCACAGTTTCTATCGTATATTCGAACAGGGCCATATTCTAGTGGAACAGTGGCGGAATCAAAACCTCAGAGGGAATTGATATCGAATAAATGGCTGGGCCGACAGATTTGGTTAGGTGGGGATGTGGAGAAAAACGAATGATACGCGAATTGTCGAATCTAATCAGTAACACTCCGAACGCGGTATGGGTGATTCATATCTGTTGTAAATGAATACGACAAATTTATTCCACTCTAAGGCGAGGAATTTATTCGCCTCAATGAATAGCACAAATAGTTTACTATGGAAATAAGTATTCAGGTTATTTTTTGCCACAACTGGTTTGTAAATAAAATAACTTGTAGAAAAAGAAAACATTGAAAAACCAAATTACATTCTACGAGAGGAAATTTGAAAAAATATAACTTAATGAAAATGAAAAAGGGAAACAAAAACAAATTCTAAAACATGCGAAATTTGAGATCGAAAAATTCAAATTAAATGTTCAAATAATCCACCTTGTTGTGCCAAACAGTAGCCAAATCTATGATAAAGATATAATCTGATATCTCTGAGAAGATTAGGCATACTTGCTATTTTTTCACAAAGTTGGAGAGCCGAACTAGAAGGTATCGTCCTATCTCCAAAGGCAAGAATGAAAAAAGTTATCGTCTCCGCAATAGATTGACCACCGAAGTACCATTTTATGATTTGAATTTTCTCTTCAACCGTAAACATTCTGATTCACACGAATCTCATTTATATTCGAACCGTCTAGCCATCTCATCTGATGTTCGGATTCGACTAATGTGCGTTGCAATTCGCGGCAGCCGAGATCACCCCCTCCTGCCGAGACTTGCCATTCCACCAGTCCAGTCCCTTATTATTATCGAATCGCAATAAGATTTCGATTCTTCCACTGTTCCGCTAGATTTGGAGCGCATTCGAATTTAACATTCATATTCCTATGTTTCCATAAGGATTTCCTGTATCTGTATATAATTTATACTTATTTTATAGATGTGAATGTTCGTGTGTTTGTTTGTCGTCTATGGCCACACGAACCAAATGACCGATTTTGACGAAACTTTCATTATAATGGGCAGAATTTATTTTGGGAGGTTTTCATGTAGGGCTCATTCCGCTAAGAAATGGTAGAAAATATCGAGTTTTCATGAAGAAATTGGTAATTTAACCAGTTTTTTCAGGCTTTAACAGCCGACGCTGGGTGAACTATAAGAGATAGAGAAACGTACTCAGAGGCAATTTTGTAGTGCTCAAAATGTTCTATAAAAAAGTCCGCGACGGCATATGTCTACTGTTGAGGAAAACCCACGATAATTATTTTCAATATTTTTAGTTCCATTCAAAATAATGTGTCTCTCGACTGACTTGGAATGAATTCATATAAAAATGAATGTGATTGTTCTTTCCTGAAAACTGCTTAAAAAATTGAGCACTAATTTGTCAGGGCCCAAAACTTTACGAGAAGAAATTTTTGCCTAACAATGAACAAAAAAAAAACACTTTGAACTCTTAAGCGTAACTATTCGGAGTCTAAATCAGACTCCTTCGTCAGACAATTACTAGTTTTCATTCAACTTCGAAGCATCGTGATAATATTTTGATTGACATTTGTCAGTATGTGATGAACATAGATTAATATTGATTACTAGATGTTGATATCGTTATTTTTTTTCTGAAGTCCCTGAAACCAGTCCTTTTTTTAATAAATCCATCCAAATTCGATCTATTCCTACTGAACAATTGGCGAGATCATTAGCCTTATCCAACAAAATACAAGCTGACTCATTGATTTTTCTTTCATAACCATCAGGTTCCATCATTAGAATTTTTATGCCATTCCAATCCATTATATGATTGCCGGTATTGGAACACACATGATCTGCTATCTGTGATCTACCAATATCTCTATTTTTTATGTTATTCTTATGTTCACGTTTTCTGATTTCTAATGGTCTTGGTGTTTCTCCTGTATAATATTTTCCACAAATACAGGGAATATTGTAAATATAATTTTTTGATTTTTGGTTCTCATTCAAAGGTTAAGTTTTTGTTAATAAAGATCGTTAATCATTTTTTGTTTTGAAAACAGTTCTTATGTTGAATTTAGAACCAATTCTTCAAATTTTTTCTGAAAGTCCATGAACATAAGGAATCAAATTCATTAAAATTGGTTGTTCTTGACGGTTTGATGTGGGTTCTTGATTGTTATTATCGTTTCGATGCAAAATTGTTCTCTCTGAATTAAAATAGTTTTTTTTATGAAATTAGTTGGATATTGATTATCCTCAAGGATATCTTCAATGAAATTAATTTTGTTATTTCGTATTTCAGTTGTCGATTAAATTAATTGCGCTGTTTTTTATAATACCTCTTTTAACGCTCATTTGATGATTAAAATAAAAATTCAAATATCGATTTGTGTGTGTTTTTTTTCTGAACACACTTCAAAATTTTTTTTATCGAAATATCTACGAAGGAAAGATTATTTTCTTCCAACTCCATTCTGACAATATTTCAATAGATGAATGTGATTGTCATTTGCGGCATTTATTCCTGATAAAAAATACTTTTCACTGTATAGTTTTCTAATAGATACTTTGGAAGTTACCGTAGGGTGAACTAATGCGAATTTTAGCAAGAAATTTTTGAATCTACGCGGGATCGCTTTGTCACGTAGTCACGTGCCTGAGGTAGCGGACCTATCAGTACCGTTTTGGTATATCACGCGAGCAGACGCGCGGGTTTTAGCTAGTTCAAAATAAAATTTGTTTTTCGTTGATCTGAAAAGACGAGTCGGACATCTGTCATTCATGACAGGTAATAAGCAGTGGCGCATCTTCCCTCTCATCCCCACCGCTGTTCGACCTCAAATACGTCCTGTTAACATCTCCAATCGACAATGCTCAACCAACTAATGAAATCTCTTTGCAGGAGCTCTCTCAGCCAACGGACTCAAGTGGGTTCGCGTGAACATTCCCCAGTTCAGGATGCGGGAGAGATGGCAGTCCTCCACTGCGATTACGATTTGGGAGGAGACGCCCTCTCTATGCTGTCAAGTGGTACAAAGAGCACGAGGAATTCTACAGATACGTCCCGAGAGCTAATCCTCAAGCTACTTCGTATAAAGTAGAGGGCGTTCATGTTGATGTAAGTAGGTCGAATATGAGAAGTGTAAGAGGTGGAGTTGTAGGTTTTAGTTTTACGGTGTTCCATTCGCATTGGAAAACACAAGGTGTTTTTGATGAAGGCAAACGCAAGGAGAGTTGAAACGGGTATTTTTAGGTTATTAACCATCAGGCGATCCTATACAGAGATCAAGATGTTATGGTGATATACATTTTGAAGCTATTATACCTGCTGTCAAAAAGTGCCAGGAATTTGTAAATAAAACAAACCTTTTACATTGAATCATCAGAGTTTATACTGTCGCCTAAAAGTTTTTCCCATTAGACGCTATACACATGTGTCATTCTTCAAAACATCTTATTTAAGCAAAATGAAAAACAGTTCTACTAACCTATCCCGTTTCGCTCCATACACTCACAATTGTGAGTGCCTTATTTCAACTGGACATAATATTGTAAATATTATAATACATCGGTATCTCCTGAACGACACGATTGTGAGCGTATCTATGAAGAGCGCTCCGTTTGCAATTCTTCTAAAATTGTTATTTTTTTGCGATGGTGTGGTAATCATGGTGGAGTGAAAGAGCTTTAAAAAAAATTACAATCAATTCAGGGCTGGCGTTTTATATAAAAAATTCCCGGTACTTTTTCAACAGGAGGACTTGAAATAGTTATTTGTTATTAAAATGAAAATGACAAAAACTAGAGTTCTTGAGATTGCCATGAACAATTCTCAGAACCCTCTTCATATACCTACTCTCAGTTTGGCACCAGACATCGAATTGCATATTATATTTTTTGTTGTATTGTTTTTGTTTTAAGTTTCTGTTCCTAGATGTCTGTGATTTCTCTTAACGTTCTTTCATCGCTTCAGAATTTTGTTATTGAACGTTTACGTTGGGATATATTTTGATCTTTTTCTATTCTATTTTTTTTATTAGTAAATATAATTCTTGATATCATGAATGATTCCGTTCATGAATTTGTTGACAAGTCACCTCAATATGCGTTTATTTGTCGAAAATCAAATGAAAATTCAGATTAGTGACTTTTGAATTGTATTTCGGCAGTTGGTGTGACTTATGAAATTTGGCAAATTACGAAATTTGAATTGATTTGGTTTGAAAATGATAAGATCCGAGGTCAGAACTGACAACCACAAAACGAAAAATATAACTAGAAACAATGCTGAAATGAGTTTCATTACAGCACTACTTCTAGTACTGTAATGAACTCGTTATGATACTTAATAGAGAAAATATCATTATCAGATTTCAAAACAGAAGAAGAATTCAGTATCATTATTTTATTATATTTATTTAATTAATTCTTATTGTGCAAAAACTTACGAAGGAGTATCAGGAAGTTCTAAAAAACATTATGGTCTCTATAATTATACAAAATGTGTTTCACCCCATGCATATCAAATACCTTCGAATGTCCTCTACAAAGTGTTGGGATAAAGTATTCAACCAAGTTAATATCGTTTGAACGAAAAAGACTATAGTCTTCAAATTTTGCAGGCTCAAAATGCATCTGATGTTCCAATTCTTATTGATAACATAATTCCGGTTGAACTGGAATTACCCTCAACTTTTCGAATATAAATGTCAAATTCGAATCTTCACTTAAGTGAAGCATTGCTCATTTTACAATTGAATTCATGTAAATTCGAATTTGACTCTTGGGCAACAGTAACCGCCAGTTTGTTATCTTTTATAACTTACTATGCAGATACGCAACATCAATTTGTTTATCTGAACGTGTTTTTTAGAGTAATGTAAGAACCTCAAGATAAGTTGATTAACATGCAAAAATTCCTCATGTGAACAGATTTTATACACTTAACTCAATATATACGAATTCGAAATCCCAAGCTCATTCAAAATCTGAAAAGATATACATATAAATGAAACAAAATAAAAAATATATAAAATATAGAATGAAAAATATATCTTCAATATGTAAACCTAGGCCGCCATTTTGTTGGATGAACTGTTTGTTATGAAAGATATTTTTTCGATTCGTCTACTACAGGGTTAACATAAAATACATTGAAACGATGAAATATATGCTTGCCTAAAATCACCAATTTCAAATTTGGTTAGGTTTTAAAGCTCTCAGTTCTGTTGATCGCGGTTGGAATAGTACCAATAGATATTGGCAGTCCACGAAAATGCAAAAAAACACCTGCACGACTAACATTGCTGAAAATGATTTTTTGTAACTGCAATGCTTCATGCACCTGCAGGAAATTGTGTCTTATTTGTAATGCTACTTGTGGGGAATGTGCATGTGTTAACTGCCATAACAGTTGTCCAATCTTTGGCAAAAATGAAGAAACAATTGACAGTGGCGACAGCCACTCAGAATCGGATAAATTTTTTGACACAAAAAGTATTAATTTCACTCGAATAAAGTGATGAATATATGCAATTTTTAATGATAATTTCATTTTGTTAATTTGGACAGATAGGAGTTGCTTTAAGAGATTGAACAATAAAAATCACTAAAACTAACATTGATCCAAAATACCGTTATGAAATTGATTGAAATTGATTAATTATATTGGTAAAGACCCATTTTTACACATTTTATGCTGAAAGGGGATGGTTTATACGGTCTTGAAGTATATAAAGACCTTCATTAAACTTCATAAAATGCTACTGAGGCTCAAAAATTACTTTGATTTACGTTTGAACAAGTTTCTTTTTATTTTGAATAAAGGGGTTGTTTTCACCCCTTAAAAATAATAAACATAAATCGACATAGGGTAGGAGTAGGAGACAAGTATAGCTATATCCGAAATTTTATCAAAATCGAAGCATCTTGATAGAATTCAGAGGTAATGCTTAATTTTCGCCCTCATTGACTGGACTAATTGTACAGGACAAGTTCATGTCCACTTTCAAGGTATTTTACCATGATAGTTCATTATAATATTGAAGTTGCTTTTTTATTTATCGATTGAGACAGTAGGAAATCTAACGGGTCAGCTAGTCAAATATAAAAATCTAAACAGTTTATACACAAAAAAAAATGTACATCAGATGCATTCAGGGCGATTGCAACTATTGTACCTGCAAAATTTCATCACTACTGCCCTTTTCCTTCAAAAGATATTTACTTTTTTCCATACTCTATCCTAACCCCGTATACTTCGTCATATCCGAAATTCTGTATATAGTTTCGTCTCTTGCGAAAACTCTCCAGGAAATAACCTACTCAAGTTGAATTAGATACGTACTCCCAAAACTCATGAAAATAACTGAATTGGGTGTTACTTTCACATTTTGAAGATACTACATATGACGTAACTTTTTCCACCCCATAATTAAATCAACCCTTAACACGAATTTCGCTGCATGATCCGGACGATGCTAACGACAAATTTAATTAAAGTTCGTGGTCAAGGACCTCCGCACCTAAATCAACTTCTTTCATTTCAGCTCTCGAAATCAGACAGCATGAAAGTGACCCTCCATTCTGTTGGTTGGAAAACTAGCGGACTCTTCAGATGCGAAGTGTCAGCGAAAAGCCCTCTTTCGCTTCAGCCCAGAGTGAAGCCAGGATGGAGGTTGTGTGTAAGTCTGAAAAATGCATATGTGTGAAGTTGAAGCCTTGTTGAATTACTGGACTGGTTACCAATTATGATCGGAGATCTTCGTGAATGAAAAGAGTGCAGTCGTTATATTCGAGGAGAGGTGCAACATATTTGGTTTTGCTTGAAAAGAGTGGTTTTATGGAACTGGAAAAAAAATAATTTTGTACAACTGCCATAAAAGTGACACTTTTAATGACAGCAAACAATGTTAATATTGATTGTTCACGTGGAAACGTGTTGAAAATAATTTCAGCATTCCATTTTCTCATGATGAAATCAGACGAGAAAAATTCAGCAATTGCAAAATTTTCATTATCAGTATTTAACAATCATTACTATCAATATTTAATCGTAAAACTAGAACAAATGCTAACATTAATGCCCTGTGACGTTAAGGAGCTTCGCAACACATTATTAGAATCCTCAGCACCATCATTGTATAGTACAATATTGGATGATGATGATCCAAAATCTGTTGAGGTTGGGAGAATTTTTTCAGCAATGACATTTCTATATGCAATGGAATGATCAACATAGCCCTCAGCTACCGTCGTAGACTTATATTTTCCATGTTTTCTATATCCGTAATATTTGCCCCTGATTCTGCTAGCAATGAAGCGGAGGATCTTCGAAAACAGTGTTCTGTAGATTGCTTTGGTTCTGACAGTTTGAGGAACTCGGCAAACAATAGATGGAGTTTTCCCAAATGTATTTATACCAACTGAATTGGCAGTGCATTCATGTATTTCAGGAAAAAACTATGATGCTTGATGACAGAAGGGCGCAGAGCAAAGTACTTATGAAAATAGTCTACATACTTCCCAATAATACTGAAAGATTGACTGACTTTCGTTTTTGTATTTGGAAGTTGTATAACCAATGATTTATTTGTTATTTCGATGTCTTGCAATGATAAATTACACAATTCTCCACGCCGACAAGCTCCAAATAATCCGAAAATATTTCCAACCTTACCCATAAGTATTTATCATCAGGTGCCTCCTTCATAAACTTTTCAACTTGTTCACGAGTTACAATTTTAGACTTTTTGGAACGATATCCTTCACTTTTTCCGGTTGAAAATGCTATTACATAATATATTCACTAATATCCACACCATTTTCAACAAGGGCGCTGGACTTCAAATTGAAAATTTTGCTCCATAAAGTTGATAAACTCCATATTTCTGATTTTTCTTCTAAGTATGCCAGAAAAGAGTTTCACTGAAGTTCTCTTCTACATTTTCCAATTTACAACAGGCCAGGAAATTGGTTATATGCAATATCGTACTGCTGAACAGATTTTTTAAGTAGGAGTTCCAGATTTCTTGCAGACTCTTCAATATCCAGAGAAACACTTTTATTAGTAATTGGACTCTCTACAAACATATTAAGCAGTTGGACAGGAACGAAATTCAAATGACATCGTCTTTTCTCATTTGTTAGTAATCATAACGTTGGCAAAGATTGCCATCCAACAACACCTTTGATAAGTTGAATATTAAAATGCATTTAGAAGTTATTGTCATTGCAAATTTTGCCCATTTCATTATCAAAATAAGACAGTGGTACGAAAAACATTGTATGGTATTCGTAAATTATAAAGTTTCCTGACCAGTTGTAATTTTTTTATTTTTTTTTTTGTGATTTTGAGGTGGGGAAAATGAAACTAACCTAACCTTGTTAAACTTAACTATATAAACTATATATAAGACCTATATGAGATCCGTATCCGAGGTAAATGGAGTATATTTATGAGTTTCATTAATTTTTTTTCTCGAAAATTACTTCCTTCCCAGAGCTGTAATTGAGACTGTAGTATCAGGTAAGTCCTATAGATTCACTGTGCAAAATATTTTTAAAATCGGTTGACGGGGCCTATAAAATTTATAATAACCAATTAATCAATTGACTCCGCTCATTTCACAAACTTTTTCACTCAAAAAATAAACTGTCACAGTTAACACTGATATCATAAATATCTATTTTCTGTACCAAATTGGAATATGTTAGGTAAAGTTTCTGCATTGTTCTGGATTCTTTTATGGTTTCATCTCCAGTGCTTTAAACAGAAATCATTGGATTTTTTTTTAAATAATAGAAAATAAAGCACTTGCGTAAAACTTCATTCTCATTGTAAAGTCCGGGAGAAAAAACAATAAAAAAATTTATGAACTTCTCGCCACGGCCAGGAATCTGAATATTCCTCTACATTTCAAACGACGAAACGCTAATTTTTCACCTCCTTTGTACACAAAGTCACTTTGTCAGCAAATACGACGTTGATGGGGATTTTTAGTGTCCAATGAATATTCATGTCGGGGCGATCCCCATCAAGGCGTCTGCCAATAATTAATTTCGCGAGAGTTAAGACTCTGAAGTACTTCAGGGTTCATCATGCGAAAATTTACCGGAAACGATCTCGCGTCTTCGAGTACTTCGCATGTACTCACATAAAATATTCAAACTTCATTTGAATAAGGATTACGTACATGATATCTCCTGCTTGAATGCTGACTCCGAGACTTATGCCTTAGGTAGGATGTGTTTGAGTGGAATTATGAAATATTCATGAAATTTAAGTTCGGGAAAGCTTGGCAACTAAGCCACAGGCAAAGTAACACTTTCAATCCAGGTGCCGAAAGACGAATAGAATAGTCGACATTAATCTCAAATGGATTGCTTCAAGCATTTTTCCGAAATATTCAGGAAAAAACTACACTTATAAATAATAAAAGACTTGGTGGCGTTTTATATGATGATTTTTTCGTGAATTTGGCAGGACAGAAAAGAATTGATAATGTTCCTCTATCAGATAAAAATAAAGATTTCCCAATATAATTCACAATGGGATTGAAACAGATACAGTAAATCCGTTTATTATGACGCCGCTATACTGACCAATCGCTTATAATGACGCAAATGCAGTGTCAAGTCTGGTTTCATTCAAAACTCCTTACAATAGTGTCCGGATATAATGACTTCGCTTATAATGACATGTCGCTTATAGTGACATGATTTCAGATACAACAACATGATTTTTTCGAAAAATTTTCCGGTTATAGTGACCGCACGATCGTTTTCTGAAGCCACCCTACCCTTTTAATGCGATGAGATTTGGTACGAAACTAGACATACGATTGACGACATGCTTTTTAGTATAATCCAGATACTTGAAGAGATTATTGCTGTTTTGTGGACAAAATGACATCCATTGAAGCCATTCCTAAGTTGTACAATGGTGTAAGAAGCTTTTATTTCAAGTCGAAAAGAACAAATGCAAACTAAAACTTCAGATTATTTTTCTAAAAAATGAAAAAGTTCGTGATATTAGTTTTTTATGTAAGAGAAGCTATTTTTTTATTATTTTTCAATAAAGCAAAATCTGAATTTCTCGTTCTTTTCTTAAACTGAATCAAAAAAAAAATACCATCAA